>BQNB010034488.1:0-22490 GCA_026074375.1 Tanacetum coccineum
ATGTTATGCTTAATATGTGCATTTCTTCTAATCGTTCTGCAGCATCAATATGAGTTTATAGCCCCCCTGTTTTTACTGGTTTTACATATATTTTTTGGGTGAGAACATGCTTGTTTACAAATGCATTTACATGGTTAAATAAAAATCGGTTTATATACTCATTTATATATCTCGCGATGAGATACAATACTCAATTATTTATTTAGGGACGAAACACATTGACCGCTTTTACATGGATACAATTACTTTGAACTTATATCTATTGTCTAAGTAACCGTTAACCCAATATATCTTTGGGAAGAGGCACCCAGCATGTCTTTGGGAAGAGGCACCCAGTAGGTCTTTGGGAAGAGGCACCCAATATATCTTTAGGAAGAGGCACCCACATGGTAACAACACGTAACAACACGTAACAACATGAATTGTGGTTAAGGTTTCGGTGTCAGGAACTTAAAGTAATTGTAATCATTGTTTTATACACAGATGAATATTTATTGTGATTTGAATAAAGTGGCAATACATACTTGGAACATTTTTGTGATACATATATATATATAAATATCATACATACTTTGAACAATTGCGGTTCAACATTCATACTTACATTTTGTGACTATTTGGGGATTGAAATGGTCATGCATACTTTACAACTATTTGATTTCTAAAAATCATACATACATTTTGGAAGGACATTTAAGGATTTAAATGGTCATACACAATTGACAGAACCTTGGTTCAATAATTATACTTAAACAAATCTATGAACTCACCAACTTTATGTTGACACTTTTTAAGAATGTTTTTCTCATGTGAATAGATGCTTGGATTATTTGATGTGCACTAGAGTCTAAATTTAACAAGATTTCATTCATGGATTACTACTTACATACAAATGATCAAATCTCGTTGGGTTGTTTTCAAGCTTTTCATTGTGATGCAATTATGGGACAAATGTTATATCAATTTCAAGGAAATCAACGAGATTACTTTTCAAACGACACATTTAGAGGTCGTTCTCTTGTATCTTGTGCTGTTGTATTATGAAGTAACGCCCCCGGACACATTTCCGCTGCGAAACATTTTTGGGGGTGTTACAGATTGGTATCAGAGCACTGGTTATAGGGAACTAGTTGCATATTTTACCCTAGACTATAACCCATTTCGCAAGCATTGCATCACAGCAAATATTTTCAAAGTGCATACACACTACTTGCTTACTTGCTTAGGTTACTTGTTACCTTAAGTGCTTACATGACATACATATATGTAATATATATGCTTACATCTTTTGCGTATATCGCACGTTTATTTATATAAGAGTTATTTATATAAATACCATATCATTTCTTAAGACATTGTGAGGTGCACAATGGTCTCATTTATACTTCAGACATTGTAAGTTACACAATGGTCTCATTTTACTTCTTAGACATTGTGAGTTGCACAATTGTCTCATTTCGTTCTCAGACATTGTAAGTTAAACAATGGTCTCTAAGAATATTATTTCTTCATAACTTTATACAATATCGTATTGTACGGTGGCCGTCATAATTTTTTTTGTTTACATGGAATTATGTATGAATCTAAGTATTATAAGTCTTGTATGGGCGGGACTTGTAATATGAGGATTGATATGATAATTGTTATGTTAACAAAGCCCGTCACAGTTCTGTTTACATGGGATTATGTATAAATCTAAGTATTACAAGTCTTGTATGGGCGGGACTTGTAATAGGAGGATTTATATGATAATTGCTATGATGACTCGTTCATAAAGACTTTTACCTTATTTACTATAGCCGTGTACTCATCAACTATCTTGAACTCTAGGTCGATATTCCTTTGGTAGTTTTACTCCCCGCCTCCGAAGCCGAGTTTTAAACACTCGTCCCATACTCATTAGAGCACATGCTCCGTCATGTCATCCACCACCTTGAAGGTTATGTGAGTACGCGTATTGCACCAGAAATTATTAAGTAAGATGATTTATAATCTCTTTATTTGAAAGGATTGGGACGCCTCTTCAGTTAAATAAAGAAATTATAAATCGCCGAACCATAAGTTTATCAATTCATTATTTACATAAATTGGGACGCTTCTTTATGCAAATAATGAATTATGAATGAGTAGGCTTAATAGTATCCGATATGAAACGAGTATGAACTCGAACCCGATAATCACCGGAATCCGTTAAAAAGGTTTAGAAGCACAATAGTTTCTTGCCACTCAGCAAAATTTTAAGGCCTCACTTAGAACTACATGATCTCATTCTTAAGTTATTACTGTTGCTATTGCAAATCCTTGCAATCGTGAACTGTCTGTGGAGCTAACAGACTGAGTACAACATTCCATCACCGTTTGTTATGATTATTGTCGTTAGGGTTATTGTTGTTGGGTCCTGAAGCGGTCCTAGCTTGTACAACTTTATCCAATAGGTAATGCAACCCCCTTAATCCAGATAAACACTTATCGATGAAACATCTAGTCGAACTATTCATTTCGGGCCATTAGTACGGAGACTTAGGTCGCAATACATCCTAGTACTACCAAGTAAGTTGAATACTTACATCCTTTAGGTGTGGAGATTCCTGCAATACTTATTCTGAGCAAGCGGTCGTAGGCATGGTGGATGCAGCGGTTCTCGTCGGTGGCATTCTGAATTTAAATCACAATACACGTGGGATTTCAAACGAACGCAACACAGGGGAGAGATATAACAGCATTGAGTCATAAGACCTATAATGATTTTTTTAGATACCCATTTTGACGGATTAAATATCCTGGTCAAACCTAGCCAAAATTTCTGGTACATTGAGAAGTGTCGAAACACCGAATTTTTGCTGAATAAAGTTATCAGCGTTTTGTTTAGAACTGGTTTATTAAATCTTAAATCTTTTCTTGGTTACACAAACGGTTAACACAAATTTAATCTCGGGACGAGATTTCTTTAAGGGGTAGGTACTGTAACATCCGGTAATTTTTGGAATTTTAAAGGACTATTTTAACCTTTGACTTTTTGACTTTTGGCCTTTTATTGTCACATAAAAGCGATTACCGCGTAACCAGTAATTTTTCTGAACATATTTAAAAGAGATATATGTTATTTCTAAGCTGACGTATCAAAAACGAACCACTAAATCACGTTTTCACAACTCGGACTCTAAAGCAATTTGATATAAAACGATATTTAGGACAACTTTTCAATTTTGCCCGAGACCCGAAAACAGACAGAAAGTGACTGAAATGCCCTCGCAAGATTTTAGAAACAAGAAAATAATTAAATTATATTTAATTATCACTTTTTATTAAATAAAAATATTTAATAAATTATTTATCATTTTATTCAGTAACGTTGGTTAAAAACGCAAATATTCAAGTAAAAGATTACACAATTAACCCTGGACTATTTGTAAGTTGGCACTTTTTTTAATAACTTTTAATATATATATGAAAATTATTAAATTTCTTTTCATTTATATATATAACACACACACACATCTCCCTCTTCTCTCCCAATTTTTCCGGCGACCACCACCGGCCGGATTCCGGCCACCGCCACCTCCGGTCACCGGAAAACTTTTCCGGCGAAGTTCAAAAACGTTCCTCATCACCCGATCTATCTGCTCCACCATATCACGCGCCGCCACGCGCCTCCACCACCTGCCACCGCCACACCGCTGTCAACACGACCACCACACCACCACCACCACCATCATCTCGTCATCATCATCCTCATCATACCATCATCGTCACCATTACCTCGTCAGACCGATCACCATGCCAACCATCTCCACCGCCACACACCACTATTCTCATTCCACCATCATCATCACAACCACCGCTGTCACGAACCACCTACAAGGGTGCGTTCGGTTTAACAGGTTCCACCAAGGACGCGTTTGGTTTTGATTCGGCAGTAAGGGTGCGTTGGTTTATATGTTAACACCACAGGGTGAGTTTGCTTCCGTGGCTAAACCCGAAAAGGGGTGTTTGGTTTGGCAGCCACCACGACCCACAAGGGTGCGTGGGCTGTCAGGTCAAACCAAAAGCCAATGTGCGTTGGGTTTATCAAGAAAGTACATAGGGTGCATTCGGTTTGGGTTTATCACAGATTAGGGTGCGTGTGGTTAATTGAGAAGACAATTAGGGTGCGTTTGGATCTGGATTCAGATTAGGGTGCACTGGTTTGTTATATTTACGCAGATTAGGGTGCGTTTGGTTTAGTCTAAAACGAGTGGGGTGCGTTTGGTTTGGCTGTTAAACAGCAATAAGGGTGCGTTTGGGTTAAGAGAAGACGACAAAGGGTGTGTTTGGTTGTGCAGGAAACCAATAGGGCTATGTTTGGTTTAACAGCAAAGCTGTAAGGGTGCGGTTGGGACAACATAAATCGAATAAGGGAGTGTTTGGTTTATCAGAAATGCACAAAGGGTGCATTTGGCTTAACCGTTTCAAAGTAAGGGTGCGTTTGGTTTATATATAAAAATTAACAAATAAATATAACATAAGGTTTTATAAATATTAAAACCGAATATATTGGTGGATAATTGGTTAAATAAATGTGATTAGTTATTATTTTCAGATATATTATATTAGACCTGTAACGGGCTCATAATATGAAAATAACGTCAATAACCAATAAATACACTTGAAATTTCTAGGACGCGTTCTATTAAATTGGTTTGTAAAAGTGGATTTGCAGTTAAGTCTTTCGACTTGGGATCGTTTTTATAAACGGAAAGGTCATGACGAAATTTATATGAATTTCTATATTTAGTAATGATTTACTAAAGCTTCTATTATTTTAGAAACCAATAAAGGGGACTAAGTTATATTTTAAAGATACATAAATTTGTATTATACAATAACCCGACCAACGAACGAAAACTATACTTTTACAATGAGACAACTATTTTAGACACGACCTGTCGAGGAAACGAAATATAAATCTATAAAATATTATTTTATATTTTATAATTGTCAGCTAGAAAATAACATAATAATTGTTGTAAAAGCTTTATAAACATCGTTTAACTTAATTGGTAATCTTAAAACGTACGATTACGTTTATGCAAGAACTTTTTATTTAATTAAGTGGTGATTTCAGAAAACGGGTCAAACTAATTGGTTTAATTATTTACTCACACTTCGTATATAATACTTGCAAAGCATTATATATTTCACGTTACTCTTTGGATTGTTTGTCCCTGTTATATAATTCACGGTATGAGTTATATAAGAGTTTATTTTTCATATGTAATATATACATAATATATTACATACTTTGCGTTCACTTTTCAATTTATTTATTTAACCAACCACCAAACTCATACAACTTGGAAATCTAAATCTTTATCAACGTGTCGCGTTGATGTAACCATTCATCGGGAAACCCAAATGCATCATTCTAGAGTAGGGGATATAGCCGTTAAGATAAACCGTAACTTCTTGGTCGAGCCGTTTTGGTTTCCGTTTGTGTTGTGCTTAATATGTGCATTTCTGCTAGAACGTTCTTCATCATCAATGTGAGTTTATAGCCCCACATTTTACATGTTTTACATATATTTTTAGGGTGAGAACATGCATGTTAACAAATGCATTTACATGATTGATTACCGGTTTGGTTTACATACTCATTTATATATCTCGCGAGGAGATACAATACTTGGTTTAATTTTTGAACGTAAACACATACTATACTTTTATGATTATGGATTAGCTTAAGTTGCGTGAACTGTTAATTACTCAGAGGGTAAGCGCGAATGTTATAAGATATATCTATTTGGGATTGACAATCCCTGTTCGGGTGACTAGCTATCACTGGGAACGAACGTTATACCATGTCGGATTACGATTGGATTGGCGCCTGCGGAGCCAACAATCACATACACATATTATTTTCAAAAATGCTCGGGTGTCCTTGGAGGGGACACCTATGATGGGTACATATTATTTTCATTAATGCTCGGGTGTTCTTGGAGGGAACACCCATGATGGGAACATATTCTTTTATTACTGCCCGGGTGTTCTTGGAGGGAACACCTACGATGGGTACATTCTTACTGTGCCTTGAATAAAGTGGCATACAAACAGGTCTACGTCGCAGTTTCATGAACTTAGGTGTGTAATCATAATCACAAATGATGACTATTGTATTGGATACAATGGTCATGCATACTTTACAAATCTTGGATTTGAACATATATTTATACATTTTGTGACTATTTAAGGATTGAAATAGTCAGGCATACTTTACAAAACTTTGATGTCAACACTTATGCATACAACTTTGAGGACTATTAAAAGGGTTGAAATGGTCATACAATCATTTTATGATACTGTAGGGAGACAGTAGTCACTAAATGTTTTACATGGTACTGTGATGACACAGTGGGCAAATACATTCATTGGAATTTACATTCATACTTAAACTAACCTATGAACTCACCAACTTTATGTTGACCGTTTAAAAGCATAGTTTTATCTCGGGTGAATTAGATGCTTGGATTATCTGATGTGCATTGGAGTCTAAAATGACAAGATTTCATTCATAGATTTCTACTTATATATAAATGATCAAATCTCGTTGTATCGCTTTTAAGCTTTTCATTGTGATGCAATTATGGGACAAATGTTATATCAATTTTAAGGAAATCAATGAGATTACTTTTCAAACGACACATTTAGAGGTCGTTCTCTTGTATCTAGCACTGTGTATTATGAAGTAACCTCCCCCCCCCCCGGACATACTTCCGCTGCGACACGTTTTTGGGGGTGTTACAGTATATACTTTAGTCAATAGTTTCATCCAGCCGATCGGTATGCCCATCTAGCCGATTGGCCAGATCATTTCGCGTACACAAAATCAGGCCAGCCGCTTGGACTGGCCTCATAGCCGCCCGGCTGCTTTGTTAAGACCCCCAAAACACCATCGAGCCGCTCAGCTCGACCCTTTATCCGTTCGACCAGAAGCTGCAAAAAACCCAAAAAACCATCCAGACGATCGGCTGGATTTCCAGGCCAAACGTCCGGAACATTCTGGTAAAAAATCCAATTTTTTCAAAATTTTGCGTTTTACGTTTAATCCTCGCTCAAGCCTTGTTGAATCTTGTTCCTAGTTGTGATTAGACTTGATTAAACTCATGTTTCTCGAGAAAGAACCAACTAACATATTTTCGTTTGGTCCCAAAACAATCAAGCCCGTTAACCTGAAACAAACTCTACCCAACCGCCGCGTTGCAACCCTTTGTGCGCCAATTTCGTATTTTTATCTGCTCCGGTTTGATCCCAAACCCCATGGGTAGAACCCGAAGTCCATCAAACCACCTGGTTTGATAGATTTGGTACAAATTTTTGTTTGTGGTTCCGTTTGCATTTTGCACTTAATCGTAGTTTTTCTGTTTTTATTGTTTCTTATTAGTTTTTCTTAGTTGAAATAAGTGTTTTTACGAATTTTCTTTAGATTTGTAAAACCCTTTCAAAATAAGAATTGGAAACATATAAAAAAAGTTAGCTAGTTAGTAGTCGAATAAAAAAAGTCTTCTTTAAGTTGTTTTTGTCAACATAAACACTTTCGTCATTTTAAAACTTGTATTAAAAAAAGTCTGTTAGAAAGAAAAAATGTGTTTAGTATTAACTAGATTATTTTTCTAAATCTTATCGTAGTAGTAATAATAATAAATAGTAGTAACATTTTTTTATAGTCGTTAAGTTTATTTTTCTTTTACGTCATATTAAAAAAACAAAAAGATTTTTTATTTTCATTTAGTTTATCTTTTTATTTTTACTTCTAGTTTCCTATTACTTTTTGTAAATCGCTCCAGGTTTGCATAAACCCGTGTTCTTGGGTTAAACGACTCGTTAGTTCGTTCAATGAGCTTAAACGTAAAATAAAAAAGAAGACTAAACAAAAGACACCAAACGTACCTCTCGAAATCGAATCACCCGAACCATACACCAAACCACCGTTCATTGAGGAACTTTTAGTGATTACACCCAAGATTGACATGTTCAAAACGAAAGTTGACACTCCACCCGATTCTATATCCATAACCGTCATTGATCTCGATGACCAACCCATGTGACCAGGCACTAGGACCGTTGCACCAACACCTAGTTTCGCTATAATTTAATGCCCTATTCCGAACAATTTCCATATCAAGGGTACCCACATGCAAAATGATTCAGGAAAATCAATTTGATGGGAGAATCTGATCCGATCCTCACCGATACATTACCGATTTTCTTGAGATTAGTAACTTATTCCAGTATGGTAAAAATCAAGAGAAAGCGGTTATGTTGAGGACTTTTCCTTTCTTTTTATCTGAAGAAGCTAAGATTTGGTTGAATGAATTAAGAGATATAGCATAGTATGCTAGGTTTAAATTTTGTAAAATGGAGTGACCTCCCTTAGGGGGAGATTGTTGGAAACAAAAAAAGTATCGGTCACTTCCAAGTTGTAATAGTCTTAGCCCGTAGTTTGTTATATGATTAGTCTAGTAAGCTAGTCTGGCCTAAGGCCTATGGAAAGCCCGTTAAGGCCCATGGTCGGCCATGTATGATGTATATATACCCTCTCCATGCCTTGGAGAGGGTGGTTGGTTGTTTCATTTCTCAATTCACACATATTATTATTATCTTCCATTCCATGTTACTTTCTCTCTCAAAAAACTTTCCAACCCACTTATCTCTCTAGTTCTTGTATAATATTAAAGATTACTAGTATTCTTCAATTGGTATCAAGAGCCATGGAGTGGTGTGTTTAGTTTTTGTGTTTGTCTTTTGATTTGTGTTCAAAACCTTTACAAAGAACAAAATCTTGATTTAAAATTTTTTGGCTTAAAAACCTTAAAGTTGTCATTTTTCTTGTTCCTATAGGGTTAGTAACACTAGTTGTACAAGATTTTTTGCAAAAAACCAATCAAAAATGTGTCTTTTTGAGTTTTGAAAATTTGGGTTTCGTCTCAGTTACAACCGAACTAGTCTTGTCTGTTGGAACCGAACTAGAAGATCGAACGAGTTAACCGAACTAGTTAACCGAACCAGTGGAACCGATCTAGTTGATTTTAGTTGTAACCGAACGAGTTGTTTTAGTTGGAACCGAACGAGTTGTTATTAGTTGGAACCGAACTAGTTGATTTTAGTTTGAACCGAACTAGTTTTCCTCAGTTGGAACCGAACTAGTTTCTTCAGTTGGAACCGAACTAGTTTGGGGGGGGGGGGGGGGGGGGGGGGGGGGGGGGTGGTGTTGGGGGGGGGGGGGGGGGGGGGGGGGGGGGGGTGGGGGGGGGGTGGGGGGTGGGTGGGGTGGGGCTGGGGGGGGGGGGGGGGGGGGGGGGGGGGGGGGGGGGGGGGTTGGGGTGGGTGGGGGGGGGGGGAGGGGGGGGGGGGGGGGGGGGAGGGGGGGGGGGGGGGGGGGGGGGGGGGGGGGGGGGGGGGGGGGGGGGGGTGGGGTGGGGGGGGGGGGGGGGGGGGGGGGGGGGTGGGGGGGGGGGGGGGGGGTGGGGGTGGGGGGGGGAGGGGGGGGGGGGGGGGGGGGGGGGGGGGGGGTGGGGTTGGGGGGGGGGGTGTGGGTGGGGGGGGAGGGGGGGGGGGGGGGGGGGGGGGGGGGCGGGGGGGGGGGGGGGGGGGGGGGGGGGGGGTGGGGGGGGGGTGGGGGGGGGGGGGGGTGGGGGGGGGGGGGGGAGGGGTGGGGGTGGGGGGGGGGGGGGGGGGGGGGGGGGGGGGGGGGGGGGGGGAGGGTGGGGGGGGGGGGGGGGGGGGGGGGGGGGGGGGGGGGGGGGGGGTGGGGGGGGGGGGGGGGGGTGGGGGGGGGGGGGGGGGGGGGGGGGCGGGGGGGGGGGGGGGGTGGGGGGGGGGGGGGGGGGGGGGGGGGGGGGGGGGGGGGGGGGGGGGGGGGGGGGGGGGGGGGGGCGGGGGGGGGGGTGTGGGGGGGGGGGGGGAGGGGGGGGGGGGGGGGGGGGGGGGCGGGGGGGGGGGGTGGGGGGGTTGGGGGGGGGGGGGGGGTGGGGGGGGGGGGGGGTGGGGGGGGGGGGGGGGGGGGGGGGGGGGGGGGGGGGGAGGGGGGGGGGGGGGGGGGGGGGGGGGGGGGGGGGGGGGGGGGAGGGTGGGGGGGGGGGGGGGGGGGGGGGGGGGGGGGGGGGGGGGGGGGGGGGGGGGGGGGGGGGGGGGGGGGGGGGGTTGGGGGGGGGGGGGGGTGGGGGGGTGGTGGGGGGGGGGGGGGGGAGGAGGGGGGGGGGGGGGGGTGGGGGGGGTGGGGGGGTGGGGGGGGGGGGGGGGGGGGGTGGGGGGGGGGGGGGGGGGTGGGGTGGTGGGGGGGGGGGGGGGGGGGGGGGGGGTGGGGGGGGGGGGGGGGGGGTGGGGGGGGGGGGGGGGGAGGGGGGGGGGGGGGGGGGGGGGGGTGGAGGGGGGGGGAGGGGGGAGGGGGGGGGGGGGGGGGGTGGGGGGCCAACAATTACATACACATGAATATTTTTAGAAATGCCCGGGTGTTCTTGGAGGGGACACCTATGATGGGTACATATTATTTGAACACGATTGGTTGGGTCTACAGGGCCAACAACACATACACATGAACTCTTACTGTGCCTTGAATAAAGTGACATACATACAAGTCTACGTCGCAGTTTCATGAACTTAGAGTAATTGTAATCATTGTTTCATACACACCTGAATATTTACTGTACCTTGAATAAAGTGGCAATACATACTTGAAACATTTTGGTGATATATATATATATATATATAAATGTTATACATGCTTTGAACAATTACGGTTCAACTTTCATACGTACATTTTCATGACTATTATAAGGGTTGAAATAGTCATACAACCTTTGGTTTAACATTTATATTTAAACAAACCTATGAACTCACTAACTTTATGTTGACACTTTTTAAGCATGTTTTTCTCAAGTGAATTAGATGCTTGGCTTACTTGATGTGCACTGGAGTCTAAATTTGACAAGATTTTCAATTTTATGGATTTCTACTTACATACAAATGATCAAATTTTGTTGTATTGTTTTCAAGCTTTTCATTGTGATGCAATTATGGGACAAATGTTATATCAATTTCAAGGAAATCAACGAGATTACTTTTCAAACGACACATTTAGAGGTCGTTCTCTTGTATCTTGTGCTGTTGTATTATGAAGTAACGCCCCCGGACATATTTCCGCTGCGACACATTTTTGGGGGTGTTACAGATTGGTATCAGAGCACTGGTTATAGAGAACTAGGTTGCATATTTTACCCTAGACTATAACCGTTTTCACAAGCATTGCATCACAACAAACATTTTCAAAGTGCATACACACTACTTGCTTACTTGCTTACATTACTTGTTACATTAAGTGCTTACATGACATACATATATATAATATATATGCTTGCATCCCTTTTGCGTATATCGTACGTTTATTTATATAAGAGTTAATTATATAAATACTAGAACATTTCTTAAGACACTGTGAGTTGCACAATGGTCTCATTTATACCTCAGACATTGTGAGTTACACAATGGTCTCATTTTACTTCTTAGACATTGTGAGTTGCACAATGGTCTCACTTCGTTCTCAGACATTGTAAGTTAAACAATAGTCTCTAAGAATATATTTTTTTCATAACTTTATACAATATCATATTACACAAAAGCCGTCATAATTTTGTTTACATGGAATTATGTATGAATCTAAGTATTACAAGTCTTGTATGGGCGGGATGGTATATGTGGATTGATATGATAATTGCTATGTTAACAACCCGTCACCGTTCTGGTTACTTGGATTATGTTGAATCTAAGTATACAAGTCTTGGTATGGCGGTCTTGTAATAGGAGGATTGATATGATAATTGCTATGTTGGCTCGTTTATAAAGACCTTCATCTTATTTACTCTAACCGAGTACTCATTAACTATCTTGAACACTATGTGATTTCCCTGATAGTTTTACTTTTCGTCTCCGAAGAGAAGTTATAATCACTCGTCCTTTACTCATTTAAGAACATGCATCGTCATGTTAACCACCACCTTAAAGGTTAGGTGAGTACGCGTATTGCATCAGAAATTATTAAGTAGGATGATTTATAATCTCTTTATTTGAAAGGATTGGGACGCCTCTTCATTTAAATAAATAAATTGTAAATCACCGAACCATAAGTTTATCAATTCATTATTTACATAATTTGTGACACTTCTTTATGCAAATAATGGAATTATAAATGAGTGGGGTTAATGGTATTCCATCAAGACACGAGTATTGAACTCGAAACGACATCCACGGAATCGTTAAAAGGTTAGAAAACACAATCGTGCCTTACCACTCAGCAGAATCTTAAGGCCTCACTTGGAACTACTAGATCTCATTCTTAAGTTATTACTTCTGCCATTACAAATCTTTACGATCATGAACTGTTTGTGGAACTAACCGACTTGTGCACACTTGAACTATTGGAGTTGATTCATCCTCGAACTAACGACTAAGTACCATATTCCGCCGTCTATCGCATAAGCTCTCCCGCGAGCTCCTCCCATTTGTTGACCTATATTCTGGGGATATTGTTTCTTGAAATATCCTCACTCTCCGCATCCCATCACCGTTTGTTATAGTTATTGTTGTTATGGTTGCTGTTGTTGGGTCCTGGAGCGGTTCACTAGTGCGAAGACTTAAGTCGCGATACATCTCAGCTTGTACAACCTTATCCAATAGGTAATGCAACCCCCCTTAAACCAGATAAACACCTATTGATGAAACATCTAGTCGAGCTATTCATTTTGGGCCACTAGTACGAAGACTTAGGTCGCGATACATCCTAGTACTGCCAAGTAAGTTGAATACTTACATCCATTAGCCTTGTCCGATATTAATCATCGAACATTACAGATATCAGAAACGAGACTCCGTCCTCGAACATTTGAAACTTTATACAGACATACTCACGCGACTACACCTTCTTCTTGATGTTTTCACTATTAAAAGACTCTCTTTATAGCGCGTTTATATCAATCATAAAACCTATAATGATATTTTTTGAGATACCATTTGATGATTAAAATATCTCTGGTCAAGCTAGCCAAAATTTTTGGTATGTTGAGGAAATGTCGAAACACGGTGTTTTGCTTAATAGTTATCTGGTCTTGTTTAGAACTGGTTTATTAAATCTTAAATCTTTTTTTTGGTCACCAATCGGTTAACACAAATTAAATCTCGGGACGAGATTTCTTTAAGGGGTAGGTACTGTAACAACCGAAAATTTTTAGAATTTTAAATGAATATTTTACCCTTTGACTTTTCGGGTCCGACTTGACTTTTTGACTTTGATCTTTTATGTCAATAAACGAATTACGCGTAACCGGTTACTTTTTCGGAACATATTTAAATAATAAATCATATTTATTATTACATATCTCTCATGTGCAAATTTATTTTTAACTTATTTGACTTGAAAACGAGAAGATATAGGTTATTCCTAAGCTGACTTATCAAAAACGAACCACTAAATCACGTTTTCATTATTCGGACTCCAAAGCAATTTGATGTAAAACGATATTTCAGACAACTTTTTAGTTTTGCCCGAGACCCTGAAACAAGCAGAAAATGACTGAAATACCCTCTCAAAATTTTAGAAACGAGAACAACGCGTACTGACACAAAAATAATTAAATTTACATTTAATTATCACTTTTTATTAAATAAAAAATATTTAATAAATTATTTAATGATTTATTCAAAAGCGTTTATTTAAAAACGCGAATATTTAAATTAAAAGTTTTATTTTACGGACAAAGCTTGCCCGTGATACTCGATGACTACACAAATAAGTAATAAACATTTTAAATAAGCGTTATAAAACAATTATGAAATAATAGTCATGTAAATACTCATTTTTGCGTAGGGAACAATCATTTGGAAGTCAATGAGGCGCAAGAGTCGTGTTTTTGAATCATCCGTTAAACCTTGCTAAACGAGTTCCCGAACATTATCCTTTACAAAAGATTTCACATTCTCGTCCCTCTAGTTATATTACATGAACCCCTGACTATATTACATGTGCTACTTTGTTTTTAACTTTTAATTATTAAAATTTTAATACATTCGTGTTCTCAATTTTTATAATACTAACCTAGCCTCACTCCTCTCTTGGCAGACTCGCGCCGCGTCGGCCACCACTGACGCTGCCGCCACCACAGCTAACACCACCATCGCTGCCACCTCCACTGATCTATTAGATCCACTACACCATCTACACCACCATCATCATCACGTCATCATCATCATCATCATCACCCCAACGTCACCATTGATACCACCATCGAGATCCCCACCACCTTCAATCGCGTACAGTCAGTAGCCGTAGCTACACCAACAGTAGCACACACCACCATTACACGTTGGAACCCCGCCATGTGCAAACTTTACCGAACACCATCTACAAAAAAACCCTCATCACCACTCTACCGACGCCACGGACAGCCACCACCTCCAGGGTGCGTAGGTTTTGACAGATTCTACAGGTGCGTTTGGAACGGTCATTACCCACCTAGGGTTGGTGGGGGTGTGGGTCTTTGTTCGCGTTGGCTTTAAATGAACCAATAGGATGCGTTAGTTTTGTTTATCCGGTAGGGATGCGTTTGGTTGCTTAAAATAGCACCAAGGGTGTAATTGATTCTATGGGTTTCACCCCCATGGGTGTTATTGTTTATATGGGGGGGGTGTTCCCCCCCCCCCCCCCCCCGGTATCCCACCAATTGGGTGTGTTTGGTTGATTAAAAATAGCACCAAAGGGTGCGTGGGTTTTCTGTTTAAAAACATTAGGGGCGTTGGTTTAGTAGACACAACATAAGGGTGCGTTGGCTAGGCAATCACAACATAAGGGTGCGTTTGGTTTGACTGGTTCAACATATGGGCGTTTTCCCCTTTTTTATTTTGTTCCACCACTTTTTTTTAGGGTTAACAAATACTTCAAAAGGGGCGTTTGGGTTATCAAAACTGCCAAAAGGGGCGTGTGGTTTAAACAGAAAAAACCATAAGACTTGTTGGTTTAGCAGCAGTTAGGAGTGCGTTTGGTTGGCTGTGTAACAGCCGTAAGGGCGTGTTTGGGTGAGCAGGTAAACCATTAGGGTGCGTTTGGTATATATAATCGACAAATAAATATATCGTAGGATTTTATAAATATAAAACCGGATATAATGGTGGTTTAAATGGTTAAATAAATGTGATATTTATTACTTGTTTGTTTAGATAAATAAGTTATATATTTATATATTTATTATATTATATATCATTATATTATATATATATATATATATATATATATATTTAAAACACGCGGGTGTTTGTAATATTGATTTGGTTTATTAAGAGGAAAAACATTAAATCTTATAAATATGGAAACGTTTATAAACGAATAGGTCATGCCGAAACATCTATAAACTACTATACTAAATAAATTTCTTTATAATTTCTATTATCTTAGAAAAACCGTTAAAAGACGAAGTTATATAGTTTTAAGATTGTTAATTCGTTATTATGCAATAACCCGACAAACGAACGAAAACTATACTTTTACAAATGAGATACAAAGTTTTTAGCAACAACCGTCAGGAAAACAAAATACTAAATTAGAAAATTATTATTTTATACTCCGACTAAAAGATAACATCATAACTGTTGTAAAAGCTTTATAGACATCGTTTAACATAATTTGTAACCTTAAAACTTACGTTTACATTTATGCAAGATCTTTTATTTAATTAAGTGGTGATTTCTGAAAACGTGTGTTTGGTTCAATTATTTACTCACACTTCTTATATAATACTTGCAAAGTATTATATACTTCATATTAATCTTTGGATTGTTTGTCTTTGTTATATAATTCACGATATGAGATATATAATTGTTATTTTTATATGTAATTATACGGAATATTAGTACTACTTTTGGTTTTAACTTTTTTGATTTATTTTATTTAACCAACCACCAAACTATTACAACTTTAAATCTAAATATTTTATCAACGTGTCGCGTTGATGTAACTATCCATCGAAAAACCTAAATACATTATCCTAGGCTAGTGGGTCATAACCTTTAAGATAAACCGCAACTTCTTGGTCGAGCCGTTCCGATTTCCGTTTGTGCTGTGCTTAATATGTGCATTTCTGCCAATTGTTCCACATCATCGAGGTGAGTTTATAACCCCATGTTTTACTTGTTTTACATATATTTTTGGGGTGAGAACATGTTTGTTTACGAATGCATTTACATGGTTGATAACAAATTGGTTTACATACTCATTTACATAGCTCGCTATGGGATACATTAATTGAATTCATTTTTGGTCTAAAATCCTTACTTTACTTTGGAAATGATTACGGATTAGCTTAGGTTGCATGAACTGTAATCACTTGGAGGGTGAGCGTGAATGTTATAAAATAGATCTATTCGGGATTGACAATCCCCGTTCGGGTGACTAGCTATCACCGGTAACGAACGTTATAACATGTCGAAACACGATTGGTTGGGTCTTCAGGCCAACAACACATACACATAAACTCTTACCGTGCCTTGATTAAAGTTGACATTACATATAAGAATACGTGCAGTTTGTGAACGTAGAGTAATGGTTTTCATTGTTTCATACACACATGAATATTTACCGTGCCTTGAATAAAGTGGCAATACATACTTGAAACATTTTGGTGATATATATATATATATATATAAATGTTATACATGCTTTGAACAATTGCGGTTCAACTTTCATACGTACATTTTCATGACTATTATAAGGGTTGAAATAGTCATACAGACTTTGGAAACCTTTGGTTTAACATTTATATTTAAACAAACCTATGAACTCACCAACTTTATGTTGACACTTTTTAAGCATGTTTTTCTCAGGTGAATTAGATGCTTGGCTTACTTGATGTGCACTAGAGTCTAAATTTGACAAGATTTCATTTATGGATTTCTAATTACATACAAATGATCAAATCTTGTTGTATTATTTTCAAGCTTTTCATTGTGATGCAATTATGGGACCAATGTTATATCAATTTCAAGGAAATCAACGAGATTACTTTTCAAACGACACATTTAGAGGTCGTTCTCTTGTATCTTGTGTTGTGTATTATGAAGTAACACCCCCGGACATATTTCCGCTGTGACACATTTTTGGGGGTGTTACATATTGGGGTGTATTCCTTAGAGTGCGGGCTACGTTCATAATGAATCAGTAATAATTATCTTTAATCACATTTAACGCAGGATCTTTGATTGTTTGACCACTTGGATACGACATATGTAGTTAGCAGGATACGCCGTATTGGGAATTGAACATACGCGTTTTTTTGTGAAGTCTAGGCGCTGATACGCCGTATCGTCTTTCATGGATACAGCGTATGTAGTCTGAAATAAGTAATCTTCAAATATCATCATTTAAGCTCCACAATGTGCGCCTTTTAGCTTGTCTTCACAATGTACTTCATAATTACTGCAATTAACAACTTTAAACAATTATCTAACAATTCTTGCAATAATTATATAAAAGTGGGTAATTTATTTGGGATAAATGATGCTATAAAAGTAATTTTATTTGATGTCATCAAATATCCCTCCACTTGAATCCTACTTGTCCTCAAGTAGACTTTAGAAATTTATTTGAAAATGTATCCTAACCAAAGTTAAGGATTTTTCCTTTAAGCATTTCTTTCATTTAATCACCTGTACAAAACCAAGCACCTCACGAAATAAAGGAAAATGAAAACACTCAGATCACTCAACTAATCTAAGGTGTAACATTTAATGGGTACGCTCAATTGCTCACATTGTGAGTTTGCACAATGGTCCCTAATTTCGTTTCTCAACATGTAAGTTAAACAAAGTGGTCTAAGAAATATTAATTTTCTTCATAACTTATACAATATGTATTAACACTAAGACCGTCATAATTTTTTGTTTACATTGAAGTTATGTATGAATCTAAGTATAACCAAGCCCTTGTATGGGCGAGACTTGTAATATAAGGATTGATAATATAATTGCTATGGTTAACAAAACCCGTCCACAGTTCTTTTTATATGGGAATATATATCAAATCTAAGTATTACAAGTCTTAGTAAAGCGGGACTTGTAATAAGGAGGATTTATATGATAAATGCTAGATTGACTCGTTCATAAAGAACTTTACCTTGTTATACGCTCTAAACCGAGTACTCATTAACTAATATGAACCTATAGTGTCGCTAATTCCTTGGTAGTTTTACTCCTCGGCTCAGAAGACGATTTTCAAACACTCGTTCCATGTCAATAAGAGCACTGGCATCAATATGTTCATCCATCACCTAGAATGTTATGTGAGTACTCGTATTGCACAAAAATTATTAAGTAGGATGATTTATAATCTAACAACTTTGAAAAAGGGGTGGGGGGGGGGGGGGGGGGTGGGGATTCGGACACTCTTCATTAAATAAATAGAATTGTAAATCACCGAACTAAAAGTTTTATCAAATTCATTATTTAGACAAAAAATGGGACGTTTCTTTTATGCAAATAATGAATTACAAATGAGTGGGCTTAATGGTATCCGATATGAGACGAGTATGAACTCGAACCCGATAATCACCGGAATCCGTTAAAAAGGTTTAGAAGCACAATTGTGTCTTACCACTCACCAGAACTTTAAGACCTCGCTTGGAACTACCTTATCTCATTCTAAAGTTATTACTTTTGCCGTTACAAATCTTACGATCACAACTGGTCGAGAACTAAACAGACTTGTTACACACTTGAGCTATTATGAGTTTTATTCATCTTCGAACTAAAGACTGAGTACCATATTCCGCTGTCCATCTGGCATAAGCCTTTCCGCGAGCTCCTCCCTCAGCGAAAACCTTAAGGCCTCACTTGAACTACATGATCTCATTCTTAAGTTATTACCGTTGCTATTGTAAATCCTTGCAATCGTGAACTGTCTGTGGAGCTAACAGACTGAGTATAACATCCCATCATCGTTTGTTATATTTATTGTCGTTAGGGTTGCTGCTGTTGGGTCCTGAAGCGGTCCCAGCTTGTACAACTTTATCCAATAGGTAATGCAACCCCCTTAATCTAGATAAACACTTATCGATGAAACATCTAGTCGAACTATTCATTTCGGGCCACTAGTACGGAGACTTAGGTAGCAATACATCTTAGTACTACCAAGTAAGTTGAATACTTACATCCTTTAGGTGTGGAGATTCCTACAATACTTATTATGAGCAAGCGGTCGTAGGCATGGTGGATTCAGCGGTTCTCGTCGGTGGCATTCTGAAATTAAATCACAATAATACAATACACGTGGGATTTCAAACGAACGCAGCCCAGAGGAGAGATATAACAGCATTGAGTCATAAGACCTATAATTTTTTTTAGATACCCATTTTGACGGATTAAAAATCCTGGTCAAACCTAGCCAAAATTTCTGGTACATTGAGAAGTGTCGAAAAACCGAATTTTTGCTGAATAAAGTTATCAGCGTTTTGTTTAGAACTGGTTTATTAAATCTTAAATCTTTTCTTGGTTACACAAACGGTTAACACAAATTTAATCTCGGGACGAGATTTCTTTAAGGGGTAGGTACTGTAACATCCGGTAATTTTCAGAATTTTAAAAGACTATTTTAACCTTTGACTTTTCAGGTCCGATTTGACTTTTTGACTTTTGGCCTTTTATTGTCACATAAAAGCGATTACCGCGTAACCAGTAATTTTTCTGAACATATTTAAAAGAGATATATGTTATTCC
Organism: Tanacetum coccineum; assembly: GCA_026074375.1. Classification (NCBI taxonomy): domain Eukaryota; kingdom Viridiplantae; phylum Streptophyta; class Magnoliopsida; order Asterales; family Asteraceae; genus Tanacetum; species Tanacetum coccineum. The sequence continues at coordinate 19,783 of BQNB010034488.1, forward strand.
TAAGTTGATTTATCAAAAACGAGCCACTAAATCACGTTTTCACAACTCGGACTCTAAAGCAATTTGATGTAAAACGACATACCGGATAACTTTTTAGTTTTGCCCGAGACCCGAAAACAGACAGAAAGTGACTGAAATGCCCTCGCAAGGTTTTAGAAACAAGAAAATAATTAAATTATATTTAATTAACACTTTTTATTAAATAAAAATATTTAATAAATTAGTCATCATTTTATTCAGTGACGTTTGTTGAAGATGCAAATATTCGAGTAAAAGATCATTTTACGTACAAAGTTTATCGGAAATATACACATAAATAATAAACGTTTTAAATAAATTTTATAAAACGTTTATGAAAATTAGTCGAGTGAATACTCGTTTTTTATGGAAAAAAATTTATTTGGAACGCAATGGCGCAAGTTTCGTGTTTTGAATCGTCCGTTAAGTAGTCCAAACGAGTCCCGAATTTCTTACTTACATAAATTTGGACGCTTCTTTATGTAAGTAAGGAATTATAAATGAGTGGGCTTATGGTATCCGATATGATGCGAGTATGAACTTGAACACGATAATCACCGAATCCGTTAAAAAGGTATAGAGTGCCATCGAGCATGGACATGTAAACGTACCCGAAAGTCTTGAGAAAATTTATTAAATGGTGGAGTACCTAAGAAACCTGATCCCGATACTAAGAAGGGATCTTCTAGGGGTCATAAGGTTTCCAAAGAAAAGGAAGTTGAAAGTAAAGAATGGAGAAGACTTCTCCTACATTAAATGTGAGTTATTATTGTTGTATCAACCGATGGCCGTGAAGAAAATTCTTTTCTTTTCCCTGTTATTGAGTGTAGTGGTAGTATAGTAGTGATATTCTTTTATCGTCAAGGATTAAAATAAGACACTATGCGATGCTTGACCTACGGTTGGGCGTAGTGATCCTTACTCCGTGACGTGATGACTCGAGTGCGTAAAGAGGGGCGATTTGATTGGAGACTCTAGAAAAATGGTGACATCCGTCCCTATTCTGGAGGAACGACCAAAGTAGCCAATGTCTTAAGTCGAGCGGTATGGAAGTAGGAATGTGAGTGATTTTCTTGACTGAATGATTCAATTCATCTAGGATGTAATGTGTTGGGATAGGACCGAGCCGATTGTGCTAGTCGCCATATGGAAATGTTGGAATTTTTAATTTTCGACGATCAAGCATTAAGCTCATGATGTTCAATTATTTTCTTGATTGATTTCGTTTTGTCTTTTGACAATATGTGTTAGTGCTATAATGCAATTGATAGAGTCGTGAGTACTCTGGAATTTTGTTCGCAACCGGTGGTCCATTATCAAATGAGACCGGGAGGGCGATGTATGTTTTGGATTTTGGTTATGATGAGTATTTTGGTTTTTGAATAATGGAATACCTTTTGGGTATCGTTTAGATAGTGTATCTTATGATTGTGATTCGCGACGCTTGTTTCGGTCCCGATCCGCGGAAATTGTTTCGGATTTGGTTCGCGATGCTTGATATGGTTTGATAAGCGTGGGACGCTTCGTTTTGTATGATCACCAACTGAGTTTGGAGCGATCATTCGTCTTAAGGATTATCTTTTAAGAGCGACGTGATTTTTGTTTATATCGGATATGATTCCGTGGCGTGTCTTGTCTCTTATGATAAGAGCGGTTGAAATCGTATTTTGATTTTATTGGTATAAGTTACCATTTGTTTTTCGTGACTTTCCATCAGGGATGGACGAGGCGAGTATTGAGGCGTAAGCCTGTAAAACTTCGAGTTGACAACCTAGTTATGCTTAAGGTATCGCCTTAGAAAGGAGAAGTACGCTTTGGCAAACGGGGGAAGTTAAACCCTAGATATGTTGGATCTTTCAAGATGTTGGAACAAGTTGAATCAATTGCTTACAAGCTTGGGCTTCCGCAAGAGCTGAGCAGGGTTCACAATACGTTTCATGTATCCAACTTGAGGAAGTACTATGCCGACGAACCTTTAGCCGTTCCGTTGGATGAACTTCACTTTGATGACAAGCTTCGGTTTGTCGAGAAACCTGCGGAAATCATGGATCGAGAAGTCAAACGGTTGAGGCAAAGCCGTGTCCCAATAGTTAAAGTTCGATGGAACTCTAGGCGAGGCCCTGAGTTTACATGAGAAATTTGCTATTAAAGGTAACCACTTGACCCTCGTCAAAGGAAACCAATTTGATGGCAGAACTAAAACCGATCCTCATAAACACATTTATGAATTCCTCAAAATCTACGATATGTTTAAATACAGAGATACCAAAAATCAAGCTGTCCGCCTGATGATGTTTCCCTTATCACTCACTGGAGAAGCAAAAACATGGCTGGACGAACTCAACGAAGGAACTATCGAAACGTAGGATGAACTTCAAACTGCTTTCATTAGCCAATTCTTTCCCCTAGCTTTTTTTGACCGACTCCTCGGAGAAATCCGTGCTTTTTCTCAACATGAAAACGAATCTCTAACCGATGCTTGGCTTCGTATGAAAGAAATGCTCTGAAACTGCCATGGTCATAACCTTTCCAAAGGCAATATTATCAAAAAAAATTATCATGGTCTCAGCGAAATAACCCAAAAAGTTTTAAATGCCGCAGTTGGTGGTATTTTCCTCTATAAAATACCAAATCAAGCTTATCAGCTTCTCGAAGATAAAGTCTTACTTAATCTCGATTAGGCTAAAATC
>BQNB010034488.1:24153-51570 GCA_026074375.1 Tanacetum coccineum
TACAAATTTTATTTAGCAAGTATACAAGTGATCTTACAACATATCTAAGATATACCAAGAAGGTTTGAAGGTTTAGTTAAGCAATTACAAGTGTTAATCAAGAAGGGTTTAAGATTCGGGTATCATTGGAATTATGGTTTTCATAGTCTTGGAAGCTTTGGTTTAATATCTAAACTAGGATTTAAATCTTGTTGTTCATCATCCTACATCATATTAATGTTATCTAAAAGCCCTAAACTCTTTACATTCATGATTTTATGCGTATATAATGTTTATATAGTTAATCACCATCTAGGAAACTCATTAACATGTAACATGGATTTTTACTTGTGATCATGGTATGATATACTTTGTCATATTCTATATTGATGTTAAGGACATGTTAGAATGGAATTATATACATTATATGATTTTTGGTTAATTTATATAAAGTATAAATAAGTTAATGGTTTAAAAAGGTACTTAATAAGTTTATAAGTAGAAGTGATATGAGATTTTCTTATCATTGACAATATTTAGACAAATTATAAACTAAGGACCTTAAGTATGTAATACATGTGATATAATTTGTTGTAGAGGACTTGTAACAAAGTGACTAAACTAAGAAGTTATAAAAACAAGTTTTTAACACATTTTAGCAAAATGATCAAAAGTTTCTGTTTGAATTCGAAATATAACATATTTATTTTTATATTTTTATAAAATACTACATGTTACAAGGATCGTAGGCATGTAGAGAACTCAAAAAACCGATTTATAACGAAGGAGATACGGCATTTGCAAGTTATACGATAATAAACGCTTTTATAAAAGAAATTTTAAAAAAACTTATTACAATTCACCTCTGATACAAATGATTGGTTATTTTTCTCAGAAATTACATATTTTTAGGATTCCAAAACTTTAAGAATCATAATTTTTTTTATCAATAACGAAGGAGTTATGGATTTTTCATGTTTAAGATAATAAATACGTTTATAAAAATAATTTTATAAACAATGAACAGTAAAAATCACAATTCATGTCAGATACATTTTAGAAAATACATTAGTTATATAAAACATTTAATTACGAATACGTGCTCGAAAGAATCACTAAAATCGGAGTTAAAACGAATAAGATACGACGTTTACGGGTTTACGATAATTAAATTTATAAAAATAAATTTATAAAAGTGTATGAACAGTAAAAAGTACTGTTCACCAGAGGACTTAAAATATGAAAATGTAATATTTTGATAACTCTTCTTAATACGAAAGCGTGGACATAAGTAACGTACGAAACGGACTTAAAACGAGAAAGTTAAGTCGTTTTTACTAAAGAGATATTTATAAACGGTTTTACTTTATAAATATGATTTCACAAATAAAATTAGATGGTGATGTAGCTATATAGAATTATATACAGTCTTAGTTATTCAAAGTACTTAGTATTCATACGGCCTATAATTAATTAGGTTGCATTCAGGCGTATTCGTGACGCATTTTTTGTTAGTGATTTACATTATTGATTCACTCACTCGAGGTGAGTTTATAACCCCTCTTTCATTGTTTACATTACTTTACAAATCTCGGGGGAGAATACATGCGCGCATAATTTGTTTACTTATATCTTTTACAATCTCTTTTACATACTTGATTGCATACTTGATCTCGTAACTCATTTATATACTCGGATACATGAACTCAATTACTCGTTGTGAGCGTGAATGTTATAAATAGATCTATTTGGGATTGACATCCCTGTTCGGGTGAGTCATGCTCACTATGCCAGTATTCCGGACAACCGAACTTATACCAGTCGGATTGGATGTTGTCGGTTAAGAAATCATCACAAACAATGTTGGAAATGTTATATTGCAATCCATACATGTCGAGCTAAGTGTCATGAGCTTGAGGGAAACGTAATGACATTTTATGATGTTTGGCACTCTGTTATTATCATAGGAAATCTTGTGTCCTAACCATTATATATTTTACAAACCTATGCAATCACCAACATGATTGTTGACGTTTTAAGCAATGTTTTCCATGAGATCAATGAGGTACGAAGACTAGGGAAACATATTGGTGGTCGTTATTTTTAGAAGTCGTAATGCATTAAAGATTTGGTTGGCATTACAATTTTGTGATATATTTGAATGGGCTAAAATCTTTGTATTTTGAACAATGAACACAGTGAAGTTTCAACTATGTAACAACAATTTGGTTAAATTTCCAATGTATCGGAATTTAAATGACTTTTAAAAATGGTCGTTCTTATAAAAATCTTGTGCTATTGATCTAGTGAAGTACAACCCTCAAGACCATATTCCGCTACAACCCAATTTAGGGGGTTACAGATTGGTAAATCAAGAGCCAAGGTTAATAGAGAACGCAGGTCAAATGTTTTTGTTGACTATAACCATTTTCAACATTGCATTACATACCAAGGGGTTTTCATGACCATACATTACAGTGTTGCATTAGTTGGTTAGACTAGATGCATTCATGATTGATATACATTTTATAAAATACTATGTATATTATGAAAAGATCTTAATTAATACGTATATAAGCTACTTTTGATTTTTAGAATTGTCATGTCGATTCAAGGATTTCACAATAACATACACGAGGTTCCGAGCCATTTGAGGTTGTCAGACATAGGATCTCCCGAGAGTCGATGGACGCCCATGTTGCAGAGGACCCTTAGCTTATATGTACGCGCTTTTAAGGCCCCACCATCAACCGGATTATGTGCCTGGCCCTAATGAGCCAGAGCAGGCAACCGGACCTTATACCAGAGTTTGTTCATTGAGCTTGTATACCGCAGAGTATATACCACCAGAGATGAGTTTCCAGCAGAGAGCAGCCACTAGCCATGCTACAGCTCACCTACTGACAGACTCACCCATGATACATTGCAGACTCTGATCCAGATAAGGATGAGGAGGATCTTGAGGAGGATCCTGAGGAGGATTCTGAGAAGAACCCCGCTGATTATCCTGCCAACAAAGGAGATGATGATGATGAGTCATCCGAGGATGACGAGGATGATGATGATAATGATGTCGAGGAGGACAAGGATGGGGAGGAGGAGGGGGATCATCCAGCTTTGGCTAACTCTGTCCCACCACCTGTACACCGTGTTACTGCTAGGATGTTTGTCCGAGCTCAGACACCCATATCACTTCCTTTAGATATAAAGGTTGCCAGAGTTCTTGCCATACCTACTCCACCACCACCACCACTCTCTCCATTGTCATCACCACTACCCCAGATACTATACGCATACCTATAACTATCACTACACCTTACCTGTATCACTCCACCACGACTGGAACCCTACTTATCCTTTGGGATATAGAGCTGTTATGATCCGGCTAAGAGCCGAGACACCATTTACTTCCCAGCTACTACAATCAAGTACACCACCATCAGGGACACCACCACTCCTACCTATACCTTTAACTACTCCATCACCACCTTTGCTTCTTCCCTCTACTATCTTTAGAGCAGGTGTTTCCCAGGTTACATTACCGCCTTAGAAGAGGTTATGTATTACTCTAGGTCTGAGATACGAGGTTGGTGAGAGTAAACGAACGTTATACCATGTCGGAGCATGACTGGATTGGTGTCTACAGGGCCAACAACTACATACTTACGAACTCTTACTGTGCCTTGAATAAAGTGGCATACATATAAGTCTACGTCGTAATTTTATGAACTTAGGGGTGCAATCGTAATCACACATGATGAATTTTGTATTAGATACAATGGCCATGCATACTTTACAAACACTTTGCTCCAACTATACTTAACTTTTGTGACTATCGTATGGGAAAAAATAGTCATACATATCTTTGACTTAACATTCATGCATACATTTTTGATGACTATTATAGCAGTTGAAATGGTCATATACTCTTTACAGATCTTTGATCCAACATTTACATTTACAAAAACCTATGAACTCACCAACTTTATGTTAACACTTTTAAGCATGTTTTTCTCAAGTGAATTAGATGCTTGACATACATGATGTGCATTGGAGTCTAGACTATACAAGACTACATTCATGGATTTCTACAAACAAATCTCGTTGTAATATTTCAGTCTTACATTATTGATGCAAACTTTGGGACCAACGTTATAACAAATTTATATTGTGGTTAAATCAACAAGATCACTTTTTAAACGACTCATTTAGAGGTTGTTCTCTCATATCTTGTGCAATGTACTTATGAAGTAACACTGCCGGACATAATTTTACTGCGACCCAATTTGGGGGTGTTACAAATTGGTATTAAGAGCCAAGGTTATAGAGAACCAAGTCAAATGTTTTGCTTGGACTATAACCGTTTTCACAAACATTGCATCATACAAAAGTTTTTAACAGGACATAAATATACTATTTGTTTGCATTAGTTGGTCATACTAGATGCTTACATGATTAATATACGTGTTTATATTATAGTACGTATATTACTACTGGTCTTATATAATATACTTATATAAATTTAATTTTGCTTGTTACAGCAGTCATGTCGCGTTTATGATTTTATGAAATCTGACGTGTATTATATTTTCTTATGATTTTGAAGAAAATGGCACCAAAGAAAAGAACCACAAGGGCATCACCAGCCATAACAACTACCACCACTACACCGGTCACCAATGCCCAGCTTAAGGCATTGATCGACCAAGGCGTTGCCAATGCATTGGCAGTACGTGACATTGACAGAAGCATGAATGGCGATGACAACCATAATTCAGGAATAGGTGTAAGGAGACAAGCTCCTCTTGCTCGTGAGTGCACTTACCCAGATTTCATGAAATGCAAACCCCTATATTTTAAGGGTACTCAAGGAGTTTTCGAGTTGACTTAGTGGTTTGAAAGAATGGAAACTGTGTTCCGTATAAGCAACTACTCTGTAGAAAACCAAATCTAGTTTTTTACTTGTACTCTTCTTGGAAGTGCTCTAACGTGGTGGAACTCCCACGTTAAACTATTGGTCACGATGTTGCTTATGCAATGACTTGGACAAACATAAAAAAGAAGATGAACGACAAGTACTGCCCAAGGGGCGAGGTTAAGAAACTTGAGGGTGAGATGTGGAATTTGAAGGTTAAAGGTACCGACGTGGTAGGCTATAACCAACTATTTCAGGAACTGGCATTGATGTGTGCTGGGATGTTTCCTAAAGAGTCGGACAAGATTGAGAAATATGTCGGTGGTTTGCCCGACATGATTTATGGAAGTGTGATGGCGTCTAAGCCAAATACCGTGCAGGATTCAATTGAATTTCCCACTGAACTGATGGACAAAAAGATCGGCACCTTTGCTGAACGTCAAGCTAAAAATAAGAGGAAACTTGATAACAACAACCAAGCTCAACATCAACCTCCTAAGAAGCAAGGTGTGGCTATAGCTTATACCGCTGGGTTTGGTGAAAGGAAGGAGTATGCTGGAACTCTACCATTGTGCAACAAGTGCAAGTTTCATCACAATGGCCAGTGCATTGTAAAGTGCGCAAACTTCAAGAGAGTTGGCCACTTGACCCGAGACTGTAGGAGTCCTGCTGCTACTAACCAACTCACAAGCAAGCTACACTCACTGGTTATGAATGTGGGATTCAAGCGGCAATTAAGGAGTGGATTGACCAGAGTAATGAATCAAAAGCATGGAAAAACCAGCTGGGAAGGTACTATAACAGGGGAAGGGATGCATGATTTAGGAAGAGGAGAAACCAATCAAGACCTTAACGACACGGAGGATGATATCAATGCTTAGACCCTATTCCTTTAAGAATTATCGTTGTATTTTCTTTTAAATTTCCGTTGTGTTGTATGAACGACTTCAAGTTATCTATCAAATCAATATGTTGTGGGATAACTTCACTCAAACATTACATTTTAATCTCTACTTACTTATATAGCCACTCACCACGTATTATGCAATTATATACATTATTTTACGAAATGGAGCATTCACATCATTAGCCTCCAAATATACAAAGCCTGAATCACCTATGTTTAATTAGGACGGACTATGCCACTGCTGAGAGTAGTCACCATGTACATTTGTCAATGATCCAATTTTTATCTTACATCCTTGATAGAAAGTTTTGCGTATGTATTCATAAAACGGTTACTTCATAATAGAAATTGAATTAGTAACCATAACAACTAAGTAGACCTTTACTCCATCTTACTATAAAGTCAACATCATCTTATACCAAATCCTAAGCCAAGAAGCCGAGACACATCACTAGTCACCCTAGGACAATCTGCTATGAAACTTGCTCGCCAAAATTAGTTAACGCCCAATTAAGGTAAGCGTTGGATAATTTCAAGTTGGAGATAGGTGTTTATGCTCAAGGTTTCCGTTGATAAGGAAGTAGTACGTCTTTTGGCAAGCAGGGGGAAGCTAACCCCAGAGATGTTGGACATTTACGTTTAGATATGGTTAGGAGCCGTTGCTTACATGCTTAAACTTCCTTAGAGTTGAGCAGGGTTCCAAAATACATTATCAGGTATCCTCAACTTGAAACGAAGTTACTTTGCCAACGAAATCCCATTGCCGTTCTGTTGACTGGTAACCACATTGATGACAAAGTTTCCATTTTTGTCGATGGAGTCGTAATCATGATCGAGAAGTCAAAGGCAGAGGCAAAGCCGTTGTTCTACATTTTTCAAGGTTTTGAAGGAAATCAGGAGAGGTCTAGTTCACATGGGCTCACGTAAAGACCAATTTACCGGAAGAAATATCTGACACCTCTTCACTAAGACTGCACCGTCATCAAGTGCCGCGTCTTTAGACTTGAGGACAAGGCTCATTTAACAGGAGAAGACTATAAAACCTTGTGTTTTAGGGTCATTGTATGACGTCAATAAATTTACTATTTATTTTTAGTATTGTACGCGTTTGCTTTTAATCGTAATCGTTAAGTTAAATCGCGTAAGTTAATCAATTATTTCATTCATGTAAAGGGACACCACATCAATCAATTAAATGTTTACGTCAGGAATAGTGTTAGATAATTATTTTGGAGTATAATTTATTATCTCGAGCATATTATTAATTTTTAATTGGTATTACGGTAAAGACGTTTACGTTTTCGTGATAAATTAGTTTAGGTTTATCGGAACCACAAAACTTTCCTCTTAGTTTCAAACATATACCCATTATTATATATAATTGTTGGATTTAAAACGATTATGCCGTGATTTGGAGTTAATACTTCTAGTTTGTGCTCTAGGTATAAAAGTTATTGGATGTGGTTACAACTGATAGAAGTGTTTCTCATTGTTAGAACGGAATTAAAGAAAGAGGAAGGATAAGATGATGATTGTTTTCAAGATTCCTGACGGGTTAGTATGGAGATATGTTTTGTAAAACAGATACATATAAGTTTTTTTGTTTAGAAGATCATGATAACTTTAGGAATATATTGTACGATGTTAGGATCTTGTGTATTAAAAGGATAGGTCTAGGCTTTAGTGTTTAAGTACCAAATCGTATCAAACTCATTATCAAGTTCATAGAGTTTTGTAGTTTAAGGTTTGTAAACCATAACACTATTAAGGAGTGTTCATTTTATATTGAGGTTTTGAAGTATAGTAAACTATTTTGTTATTGATTTGTTTATTTTTGTTTTATTGAAATTCTCTTAGATCTTGATAGATCCGCTAAGTCTGTGATATTCATATCAAAGTTTCTAATATAGTTGTGTTGGATATATCTTAAATAACTTAACCCTTACATAAGCTAAGGAATTCAGATCCATTCTATTGGGACAAACTGAGTGGGATTAGCAGCCTTGTGGAAGTTGAATAAGAGAAGAAAACCTTTTACTACACACAACGATCTACCGATTTCAAGTAAGCACTTGGGAGTCTCCAATCTACTCAATCATTCAGATACACCATACTCCAACTAGTGAGTATGATCTTGGAAGCATGAGGATGAAGTATGTACCTAAATGCATTGATTACTCTCTAAGGGAGATATAGACAAATGGTAATGCACACTTTAGCTAACAATACTTTGTTGATGGTAAAGGAGTATGCTATCCCTCTCACAAGTATTGAGAGTAGGACAAAGAAGGGTTGAGAATTAAAGGACAAGAAGAAGCACTTTGTTGTGGCCCTTACATAATGAGGCATCATTTAAAAGTTTAATCTCACTACAGGATGTAGACATGATGCAGGCTATTTGAGAGCAGATCTTGGAGGTAAATACTGCTACAAAGAAAATTCAGAAAAATCATTCTGAAGCCGGAGCAATATGAAACTTTGCTGATACCACACTAGAAGTGATTTAAGTATACTATGAAAGGCTTCAAAAGCTAATTAGTCAACTAGAGATACATGGTGAAGTTTCTTACCAAAGAAGAACATCAATCAGAAGTTCTTGAGAAGATTGTCACAACGAATGGAATACGGCATATAAATTGTGTGGAGGATCATATTAGAGGAATGAGGACATTAGTTTATGGATAACCGCTTAAACAATCTAAAGGCAATGGAATCAGAGGTCAAGAGGCTCGAACTCAACCACTAACTCACACAAATGCTAGCCTTTATGTCCATGGCAGCTCTATAACAACTGCATCTAGACATTAAACACTACTTAGGGTGCTAATACTGGCTTGCACTCAGGGTGTTGGTGATTAGCTCAAAATCTACTAAAAAAAATGAGTGCAAATGCAAATGACTTATTCCTTCTTTCACTACGCTCCAAAACAAGTTATTCACAGCTTGATAATGAAGATCTTCAAAAAACTCGATCTTAATGATCTCGAAGACGATGGACTTGTGGTGGAACATTGGCTATGTCTAAACTATGGGCAAAATGATTCCTGAAGAATACTGGAAGGATGCTGACATTGACAACAAAGAAAGAATTGGGTTTGACAAGTCCAAGGTAGAATATTTCAACTGTCAAAAGAAAGGACACTTTGCAAGGGAGTGCAGGGCACCCAGTACTTAAGACAGCAGGAACAAGGAGCCTATCAAAAGGACTATGCCAGTTGAGGCAACTACTTCAAATACCTTAGTGTCGCAGTATGATGGCTTAGGTTATGATTGGAGTGGCCAAGAAGAAGAAGGTCCAACCAATTTTGCTCTCATGGCTTATTCTTCAACAAGTTCAAGTTCTTCTACAAAAGCTGACGGTTTCATAATGTGAATCAAATTTTGTTTCAATTTGTCGCTGAATGTGTAAAAGATCTAAAAGAACAATATGAATCCAATTATTTAAAAGATTTATCTAAAACGCTAGGTTAAGTGTTGGTTCTCTTATAAACTAGTTTAGAATCTTGTTAGAAGCTAGACTGTTATTCCTTTAAGAAAAATGAGTTTGTGTATGTAGAAGTTATATAACTATTAAAAACGTTGAAATCTTTGTTACAGGTTTTAGATATTTACAAAGCTTTAAAGGAAGTTGGAGTGGTTAGCATAATTAAAAGATGAGGTTCAACATTATGTACAAAAATTTGAAAAATCATTAAAAAAGCTAATGTGAATTTAGACGAGATAATGAATAAGCGTTTTAATAAAACAGGATTAGGGTATATTGCTATCACCTCCTCTACTAGGAATTTTATGCCACCTTAAGCATGATTCAGTTTATACCTATCGTCTAGATGATTTTGTGGAGTGAAATGAGTATGCTTGTGGAGTCTGTTAGTTGAAAAGCCTAATATGAGAGTAAATGAACTAAGACTGCTAGGAAAGAAGATGGAGCCTAAATTATTGAGGATTGGGTATCTGAAAGTGAGGTAGAAAATGTGCCTAAGATTAAAAAATGTTAAGATGTTTAAATTAACTTAGTTTGATAGATAACTTTTAGTTAAGTCTACATAAGCAGAGTTAAATCTCCTAAGGAACACATCAGTATTATAAAAAATAGGAAAACACACCTAGTCACTATGAGGAACAAACAAGAGCAAATTGGAAACCAGGCAGATGTCTGCAAAAATTACGGAATGTTTTAGGTGTTCAACAAAGATTGTCATGTGTGTGTTTAGTTTTGAAAATTTGAGGAAAGATTGCCATAATGGTTGATAATAATCAAAGGTTTTTGAAAATCAGTTTGGACCAATGTCTTTCAAAAGGTGAACAAACATAATTTCTCTAAATTAAACGCACCCAGTCCAATTAGTGAATCATAGGGTTCTATCGAACTGTCTTAACTAGGTCTGGCTAATTTAACTTAATGTGCTAGACCAGTTAATTGTTCAAACGAGAAAGCATGAATAATGCTACAGAGAGGACATGATAACTGTTATTAATAATGCATTATTCTAACTGACTAGTAAGCGCGCCTTTTAACAAAATAAACAACGCTCATATACAGTCAGGAAATTTTAATAGAGGTTAATATTGTTAATGACTATATAATTTAAATGCTGTCTAGGCCCAAATGTCAGTCAGTTTATTAATGCTAGGCCAAAAGCAGTTTAGTTCCTTAGTGACGTAAAGGAAACAATGGAAATGCTGTTATGGCTAAGTAATGTTGGTTTGGAGACCTCAAAACATAAAGTATCTTAGGAACCTGTCTCGAAACAATGGTGCATAAATGTCTTATAAAAATATTATGACTCTGTTGTTGCACATGAATATCAAGTCAGTAAAGTTAAGGCTTGGGTCCCCAGAAAAGAAACTATTTTACTCCCATTTAGGGTTAATCCAAAAGATTTAAAGGTTAAAGAGTGATTGACAGTGGATGTTCTAGGCAATGACAGGAAACAGATCTATCTAATCGATTATAAAAGAAATTGATAGATGATTTATATGCCATATTGGAGGGGGAAAATTCCAAAGGAGGGAAAATTACTAGGAAAGGTAAAATAAAAACTGGTAAATTAGATTTTAAAGATGTGTATTTTGTAAAGGAACTAAAGTTTAACCTCTTCAGTATCTCACAAATGTGTGACAAGAAGAATAATGTTCTTTTCACTAATACTGCATGTATTGTTCTGTGTCCAGACTTTAAGTTAACTGATGAAAGTCATGTTTTGCTTAAAGTTCCTAGAAAGGATAACATGTGCAATGTTGATTTAAAGAATGTAGTTCCTCAAGTAGGTCTCACTTGTCTCTTTGCAAAAGCCACACCAGATGAATCTAATCTTTGGCATAGGAGGCTTAGACATGTAAATTTCAAAACAATGAATAAACTGGTAAAGGGAAACCTTGTAAGAGGTTTACCTTTAAAACTTTTTGAAATTAACCAAACTTGTGTTGCTTGTCAAAAGGGAAAGCAACACAAAGCTTTTTGTAAGTCCAAAACTATTAGTTCAATCAGCCAACCATTACAAATGTTGCGCATGGACTTATTTAGACCAACATTTGTAAAAGTTTAATGAAAAAGATGTACTGCCTAGTTGTCACAGATGACTTTAGTAGGTTTAGTTGGGTTTTCTTTTTAGCCACTAAGGATGAAACTAGTGAAATCCTTAAAACATTCATAACTGGCATAGAAAATCTAAGAGACCTTAGGCTGAAAGTGATTAGATGTGGGAAATGGGATTAATTCTAAGACTAAGGTATGAATCACAGTTCTGTGAAATGAACGCGGTATTAAAGAGGGAATTTAGTGTTGTAGGAATCCAAACCAAATAGGTTTGCTCAGAAAGGAAAACAAAACTTAAAAGAGAAAGTTGTGTTGCTTTTCCTAGTGAACCCTAAGTTGGAACTATCTTAGACTTTATCTGTTGGGATTAAAAGCTTCATAAGGCTGTTATGTCCAAAATAGGGTATTAGTTATCAAGCCTCACAACAAGACCCCTTATGAACTCTTTCTAGGTAGAAAACATGCCTTAAGCTTCATGAGACCATTTGGGTGTCTTGTTGCAATCCTTAATACCATAGATCACCTAGGTAAATTTGATGGAAAGGCTGATGAAGGGTTCTTTATCGGATACTCTACCAATAGCAAAGCATTAAGAGTATTCAACAGTAGAACTAGAATAGTAGAAAAGAACCTGCATGTATAATTTAGTAAAAATACATCTAATATTGCAGGAAGTGGACCTAATTTTCTTTTTGATATAGATGCACTAACAAATTCTATAAACTATAAACCAGTAGTTGCGGGGAATCAGTCTAATGGTAATGTAGGTACAAAAGCATGTGATGATGCAGGTAAAGGTAGAATGGCGATAGTACCTGGTAAAGATTACATTTTGCTACCAATGTGGCCTGCTGATCTACTATTCTCTTAGAATTCAAAGGAATCTCCTGATGCTGGATTCAAACCATCAGGGGAGGAAGAAAAGAAGGATACTGAAGATCCAGGGAATGAAAATGCAGCTTCAGGGAAAGATAGTAAGGTTCCAAGTATAGAGGATCCAAGAGAGGAGTAAAGAGTTAATCAAGAGTTGGATGCTAGTATTAACATCACTAACAATATTAATAATGCTAGTGATAGAAACAGCACTAACAATGTTAAATGTGTTGTTAAGTTTTCAACTGATAATGCTGCGGAATAGAATTAATGTTTGTTGGATCTAAAAACAAGCATTAAACTTCCCAAATGATCCAAATATTCTAATTGGAAGATATTGTTAATATCATCATGAAAGATGAAGATGTTTGGTGCAGAGGCTGACATGAACAATTTAGATGCATTTATGCCTGTCAGTCCTATTCTAACTGCAAGAATACACAAAGATCATCTAGTTAAACAAATTATTGGAGACTTGCATTCAACACCTCAAACCAGAAGGATGACAAAGAGTGTGACTGAACATGCTATGTTTAGTTCAGTACTGCAGAGGACCAACCATAAAGACTTTCAAAATTGCTTGTTTGCATGGTTTTTATCACAGAGTAAGAAGAACCTAAAAAGGTAATTCATGTATTAAAGGATCCAAGCTGTATAGAAGCTATGCAGTATGAGCTACTTTAATTTCAAATTACAAAAGGTTTGGACCTGGTGGATTTACCAAAGGAAAAAAGGGACTATTAGGACTAAATGGGTTCATAACAAGAAACAAGAAGGATGAAATGTAACATTCCGTACTTTTCAGTCATTTACCGACGTCATATAAATTAACACTAATTATTTTTTTTTCTTTCCTCGTACGTGTTTACATTTAATTTTTATTAGTTAATGTTAAATCGCAGTAAGCTAAAAATTAGACAATCAAGCGTAAACGAGACCCCAAATGAATTAAAAAAGTTTCGTCAAACAGCCATTCAATTATTTTTTTACGAAAGTAATAATAAACATTTTAATATTTTATTGTTATTTGGTTGGCTGTAAAATGTTACGTTTCGCGATAAATTACGTTTAGGTAATTCTCATATGGAAACACCAAAAAACTTTTCTAACGCTTCAACAAATACCTATGTTTATATCATAAGAGCTAAAGTTTATAAAAATTACCTACATTCATCACTTGAGCCGAACCTTACACGAAACAAATAGACAAATACATACACTTAAAAAGTTATGCATTTTATTTACAAACTATAACTTATACATTATCAATATATACTTTCATTTTCCTTTATTAATAACTAGCTAGAACACAACGTCTAGATTCATGGGATATGTCCTCATTTGGAACACATAAAAAACCCACCAACATTAATCACAAGGACCCAAGTACTTCCCTAAAAACCCCTCAAGTGTTTTTATGATCTCAGTCTTGATCTCAATCTAAGTCCAAGAAGTTATAAGAAAAGTGCTAGAAAAAAGAGAAACACACCAACAACAAAGGCTCATCAATCTTACGGAGAAAGTTCACAAATACTCTCTTCTCCCTCCTCCTGCTCTAGCCCACGGCAACAAAACCCCCCCCCACCCCCTTACATAATCCTAACAAATTTCTTCCTTCAACATATACAAGTCTCATTCCACACATCATTTCTAAGAATATACTAAGGTCTGTTTGCAAAACCCTTGGATAAACCATTAACAAAGTATTGAATGTCATCAGAATGGAAAGATATAGGGATTAAGGGCTTTCAAGATCTTGCAAGCTATGAGGGTTTATAACATCTAAACAAAAGGAATTAGATTGTGTTGGTTATCATATTTCATCACTCTAAGGTTATCTAAAACCCTTTATGTCCATCATTTTATCATTTATGTGTTTGATGTGGTTCTATGTACTAAAAAACACCACAGGAAATACTTTTTAAACAATGTAAAAAAGAGTTTTTACTTGTGATCATCATTTTGTTACACTTTACATATGCAATGAGTTGATAATACATGTTAAAATAAAGGATGTTATAAGTGTTGCGTACACTCTGGTTTAAGTATAAAAAGTTCAAGTATACACTTATAGTTAAAAGTATATAAAAACAAAGTAATATAAATAAACCCCTAAGATATATGGGGGGCTGTTTTGATTCGCTTATGATTAACACTGAAACTTTATGATTTAGAAAGATAGTACACTTCATGACGATTCCAAAAAGGTAAGAAACTCAAAAAACCGATTTATAACGAAAAAGATACGACAAATATACGTTTTACGTTATTTTCAATTAATAACGAACGAGTTATGAATTTCGCGAGTTTACGACAATTAATACTTTTATAAAACTATTTTTATAAAAGTTACTGTTCATGACAGAAATAATTATTTTTGTAAACCTCATAAATAAGTATAACTTTCAATTACAAGAACGTGCTCGAAAGAATCACTAGAAACTGAGCTATAACGAATAAAATATGACGTTTACGGGTTTTACGATAACTAAAACTATAAAAATAACTTTATAACTGGTGTGAACAGTAAAAGTATTGTTCATCAGAGGATCAAAAATATAAAAATGTCAAATTATGATAACTCGTCCTAATACGAAAGTGTGGGCATAAGAAACGTCAAAATCGGGCTTAAAACGCGAAAGTTACGCCAGTTTTACTACAACGGTAATTATAAACGTTTTAACTTATTAAACATAATTTTACCAAAACAATTAGATGGTGATTGAACTATATAGACCTATATGTGGTATTAGTTAAGCAAAGTGCTATATTACTAGGGAGTTTCCTAATGAGGCCTCTTCGGGGTGGCGTATCGACGAGTTGTTGGATTTACGATTTAAAGTGTCCTAGCTCCTCATACGTCACTACATGACCTCTTAATTATGATAGCCCGAACGATAGTATGATGAGCTATACGACCTATAAATAATCAAAGTGTTTAGTACTTATACGACCTATATTGGATTAGGTTGCCTTCGGATTCCTTCGTGACGCATTTTTCTATTGTGAATACTTGTTGATTACCATTCACTCGAGGTGAGTTCATAGCCCCATTTCTATCTACTTGTTTTACAAACTCTACGGGGTGGAATTACATGCTTGTTTTACTACGGACACAAGTGTTTTAAAACTGTATGCTATTTCGTGATCATATTATTGCCTAAGTACCCTTGCCACTAAGTCCCCTTTTATCATGAACCGTGAGTTGCTATATTAGTAAGCGCGAGTGTTGTGGATAGATCTATCGGGACTGACAATCCCCACCTTTCTTTGGGGTCACAAGTTGACTCATGGTGCATTTAACATTTGAATAATACGTTGGTTGTTTGGCATCATCCTTTTTACTGCGTGGGGCATATATTACGATTACTTATTACGTGTTAAGGTTCGGTGTCATGAGCTTAGTGCAATAATACCTGTTTTTGGACTACTGAATATGATTCATGGTCTACTATTACTTAAATCTTGTGGTCCACTCTTTTACCGACAAACCTATGGATTCACTCAACCTTTGTGTTGACTTTTAGCATGTTTAATTTCAGGTCCTAAGGTATAAGCTTGGATGGGAGCCGTGATGGATATCAATGAAGATGGATTCTGTGTTTATTTAAATTCGATGCAACTTTTATCTATAAAAACTTAAGTCACCTTTTGGTAGTATGAAGCTTTTGTTTAATTAAAAACGCATGTGGAAATGTTTATGACTTTTAAAACATATGGGACCTAATGTATGAACTCTGATATTTTGCTATGGCATCGAATGAAATCTTATCTTAAAACGTCCATTTAAGGTCGTTTCCTATATCTTGATTGTTGTACTTTGACGTAGCACCCCATTGTTACCATTCCGCTGCTACCTGATTTTGGGGGTGTTACAGATGGTACCAGAGCCAAGGTTATAGGGAACTGGGTCATTTTCAAAACCTAGTCTATAACCACAAAGTTTAAAGGTTTTCTTTTCTTTCATTTTTAAATACAGAATCCTTCATCGCTATCCGATATCCACGCGCGCGTATTCCCTGATCCTTACTTACTTTTCCGATTGTCATTATTGCATTATATATAATCTTAGATATATAATACTTGGTTTAAATTCGATCTCTTACGTCTATCTTTTGACATATCAATATCTATTTCTATCGATCAATTATATAAATATCGACTATCCTGATTAATTTATGATTATTTATATCATTCTCCATTATTTACCATGTGCCATGACTCTGCATACCTTTACAAATTCTCAACGAATTGTGTACTTGTGTTGCCAGAATCATGCCGCCCAGGAGATTTAAGAAGAAATCTGTTAGGAAGATAGTGGAAAAGCGTGTGGCCAAAGCCATTGAAAAATATGAAAAGACTAGAGCTGACTCAAACAATACTGGTGGATCCGGATCAACAAATACTGGAGGAACTGTTGTACCAGAGATGCATGGATGTTCGTATAAGACATTTATGAATGGCAAGCCTCACTCTTTCAAGGGGACTGAAGGTGTAGTCGGACTGAAACGTTGGTTCGAAAAGATGGAGCAAGTGTTTGAAATTTGCAAATGTGCTGAAGATGACAAAGTGAAGTTTGCTATGTGCACGTTCGAGGGTCGTGCTCTAACCTGGTGGAACGGAAATGTTCAGACTTTGGGACTTGCTAATGCTAATCAGATCCCCTGGAGCAACGTGAAAGCTATGATGACCACTGAATACTGCCCAGCAACTGAAATCCAAAGGATGGAACAAGACTATGGACTCTGAACTTCAGTAAAGGAGATTAATTGATAGTTACAAACAATCGTTTCACGAACTGGCCTCCTTGATGTGTCATGAATTGGTCGCCTACTGAAAGTAAGAAGATTGAAAAGTACATTCGTGGGTTTCCTGAAAGAATCAAAGGAAACATCACTTCTTCAAAGCCTGCGACCTTGCATGAGGCAATCAACATGCCGTGAATGTGTTCGAGCATAAGCAGGGTTCAGGGTTAGGGCTGCATGGAATCGGGGAAAGCAATAAAGTGGAAATGGGATGACAAACCTGAGAAACAATAAATAACAATAACCATAACTACAACAATCAACACTAACAGCAACATAACAACAACAACAACAATAACGTAAAACGAAACAACAATCCATACTGTAACAAAACAGGAGACAAGGAAAATGTAGGGCATATGGATGCCATCCCCAGCTGAGGAAAGTTTTATGTGGAATTTACAAAATAAATCGGTGCTGCAACTTGCATCATTCATGGATATGTTTGTCCTCAAAAGTGCCAGGAGCATGTACAAGAATTGGGCACATGGAGATAGGATGTTTAGAGTTAGGCTCAAGGTGTGCAGGTGATGGACTTCCTGCAGAATGTGGACTGTTTTGGGTGTGTGGTGAGAAAGGACATTTCAAGGGATAAGTGTCGAAGCAGGGGAACCAGAAAAAAATGATGGAGCTCATGGAGAGCTTTACGGGATGGTTGTAAATTCATACAGAATCCGGAAAGTGGTCACGGTACGTTTCTTCTTAATGATCACTACGCTTGTATTCTCTTTGATTCGGGTGCTGAGAGATGTTTGTATCTTCTTTGCGTTTACAATTTTATATAATATTGCCCTGCCACTCTAAAACACTTAGCTACGATAAAGTAGAGTTTAGTAGCCGGAAAAGTCGCGTTAGATCAATACCATGTTACGTAGTTGCCACCTTCTAGTATTTTCTCTGTTAAATCGTGTTCAAAATAGGTACCTGTTGCCAACCCGGCTAGGAAAGCTTTTGATGTATATTTAGAATTGATTGGTTGGATATCACACCTGAGCTCTATTCTGATTATCTATAAGAAGATTATCCTATTTCCTCTTCCGAATGGCAAAGATTCTGAATGTTCAAGGCGGATTGTGAGGCCGAAAAAGGATCTTGGTTCACTTGCATGTATCAAGGCTGGTGAGAAAAAGCTTGATGACATATGTGTTGTCCGAGACTTCCTGAGGTATTTCCCGACGATCTCGTTAGGTTTACCACTTGTGCGGAGAGATAGAATTTCACATTGATCTGATTCCAGGCACATCGCCAGTCTGTTAGATTCTCCACCATTACGGTTAGCCCCTTTTAGAACTGTTAGATTGTCAACCAGTTAAAGAACTTCAAGAAGAAAAGGGGTTTTATTCGCCAAGTCACTCACCATGGGTGAGCCTCCACATGCTGCTTTGTCAAGAAGAAAGAGGTTTCGATGTGTATGTGTATTGATACGGGAACTAAACAAGTTTTGACTATAAAGAAACCGTTACCCTTCTCCCCAGGATGGACGAGCTTGTTTGACAAATTACAAGGTGCGTGTTTGTTCTTCAAAGATACGTTTCGCTCCGGATATCATCAGTTGAGGAGGGGGTGAAAGTCGAGAGTAAGTATACAGATAGACCGGTTTAGAACTCGATACGGGCACTTCGAGTTCACAGTAATGCCATTTGGGCCTGACGTACGCGCCAGCAATATTTATGGTTTAATGAACCGCGTTTTGCCAAAGCGTATTTGGACAAATTCATAATTGTGTTCATTGACGAAATCTTAATCTTACTCGAAGTCAGAAGAGAAGCATGAAGCCCACTGAAGACGATTTGGACGTACTCAAGAAGGGAAGTTGTACGACAAATTTTCAATAGTGCGAATTTTGGATAATGAGTCCAGTTCCTAGGTCATCAGTGGTACACCATGATGGGATCCACGTCGGATTCCTAGGCAGGTTGGTTGCGTCAATAAACTGGAAAGACCACTGAATCGGTCAACTGAAATTCGTTTCATTTTCTAGGATTGGGGGTTTTCTACCGAGGTTTATTGAGATTTCTCCAAGATCGCAAAGCCCCTTACCTGTTGACTCAAAAGAATAAGACGTTATGTGTGGTTGTTAAGCAAGGATGAAGCTTTCCAAATTCTGAGGAGGAAACTATGTA
Organism: Tanacetum coccineum; assembly: GCA_026074375.1. Classification (NCBI taxonomy): domain Eukaryota; kingdom Viridiplantae; phylum Streptophyta; class Magnoliopsida; order Asterales; family Asteraceae; genus Tanacetum; species Tanacetum coccineum. The sequence goes on from BQNB010034488.1 coordinate 43,295, forward strand.
ATTGCTCCTTTCGATGTATGTGTTAGCACTCCCAGAGGACCGATGACTTTGTGGTTATCGTGATGCATTCAAATACATGGCTTTTGGCTTGTGCTGTGTGATGGCAGCGGGGCAATGGGGATAGCATATGCGTCAAGACAGTTTAAAGAAGATGCTAATAATTATACCACCCAAGACCTGGGAATTGGGGGTGCCGGTGGTGTTCGCTCATAAAATCTGGAGACATTATCTTTATGGGCGACAAAGAGTTTGCTCATTCTGACCCACCAGAGTCCCAATTAATATTTGACAGAAGGATTTTAATATGCGCCAAAGGCGATGGATCGAGCTACTCAGGGGGACTACGAGTTGTGAGATCACAATCACCCGGGCAAGGGATCGTGGTGCGCAGATGCCTTGTTCTGAGAAGAAAGAAAGTCTCAGCAAGAGATTTACGTGCTAATGAGTATTAATATTTCACTCTGGCAAAATAACTTAAGACTAAGATTTTGGAAGCGCCCAAAGCGAAGCTTCCAAAGGATATCAAAGCCCCACTGACTTGGCTAAGTGGGATTAGAAAGACACTTTGGCATCGAATTGATGATGATGAAATTTATTCTTTGATCGTCTTGGATTCCATCAGTTGGTTTAGGTGTAGGAAATTGATCATGGATGAAGCTCCATACTTCTAGATATTCAGCTACATCCCGGGTGCGGGATAGATGTACTATGATCTGAGAGAACTTGTATTGGTGGCTGGTCATGAAGAGAGAGGGACATTGCTGAGTATCGTTAGCAGATGTCTTCGTGTTCTAAGATTTTAAAGCGACTCAGAAACCTCAGGATTTCTTCGCAAAACAGAAAATTCCTGAGTGGAAATGGGAAAAGATAACAATGGACTTTGTCACACAAAGTTGCCTAAAAGTAGCTTTAGTGGGGCGCATGATTTCGATTTGGGTCTGTTGTGATAGATTGACCAATGTGGCTCACTTCTTACCTATTCGTGAAGACTACAGATGGAGAAATTTAGCAATGAATTTATACTCCAATGAGATTGTAAGCGGAGACATGGTGTGCCGGTATCAATCATTTCAGACCGTGATGGTCGATTCACGTCACACTTATGGCAAGCTTTTCAGGAAGCGTTGGGTACGAGACTAGACATCGAGTATGGCTTTTCTCCTCGCAAGACGACGGTCAGAGTGGAGCTGTACTATTCCGACGTTGGAGGATTGCCTTCGAGCTTGTGTTATGGATTTTAGTGGCAGTTGGGATACTCATCTTCCATTGATTGAGTTTTCCTATAATAACAGTTACCACACAAGCATTAAGTGCGCACCATTCGAGGCTTGTAGAGCGAAAATGTAGATCCCGTGATATGGACTGAAGTGGGAGAAAGAGAAAGTTAGCCTTATTGGACCAGAAATGTGTGCAAAGTAACGACTGAACAAGTTTGTTCTAATCAAGAAAGTTGAAGACACGGCTAGGAGTCGCCAGAAATGCTATGCTGATAAGAGGCGTAAACCTCTTGAATTCCAAGTTGGAATCGAGTGTTACTTAAGGTATTCTCCATGAAGGAGTGGTACGTTTGGGTAGAAAGGGGAAAGATCAGCACCACGATATGTGGGACCATTTAAAATCGTGGAGCATGTTGGACCGGTGGCTTATCGGTTGAAGTTACCTCAGGAGCTATGCTGTGTCCATGACACATTTCTTGTGTTCGAACCTCAAGCAAATGTTTAGTGAGCCAGAGGTTCAGTACTTTGGGATGACGATCCGAGGATTGATGAAAATCTGCGATTTGTCGAAGAGTCTATTGAGATCATAGAGCGGGATGTGAAGAATCTAAAGCGAAGAAGAATCCCATTGGTCAAAGTTCGTTGGAACTCCCGGCAAGGAGCTGAGTATACTTGGGAACGTGAAGACCAATTTCGGAAGAAATATCCGAATCTTTTCTCTAAACCCGTCCCTTCTTCAGGTGTTGCAACCTGAGCCTTGAGGACAAGGCTCTTTCTATCTCAGAGGAGGACTGTTACATTAACGTATTTTCAGGTCATTTACGACGTCATCTATTTCACTAATTTTTTTTCGTACGCGTTCGCTTTTAAATTTAATAGTTAAGTTAAATCGCGTAAGTTAAAAATTATCGTTTAGCGTAAACGGACACCAAACAAATAAATGTTTACATCAAGCAAGTGTTAAGTAATTATTTTGAGTATAATTATTAACTTTGTTTATTTTATTTTTATTGGTTACGTAAATTGATTACGTTTCGCGATAAAATTTCGTTTAGGCATACCCGGAAGCACCAAAACTTTTCTACGCTTCAACAAATACCCACTTTTATACCCAATACATAAAATTAACTCAAATATCTATCCTATATACATATAAAACCGGATATGTATAAAAAGATACAAGAAAATATCTAATGGAAAAACATATTTCATGTTTTCATGGGATGACTTCATTATTAGGGAACCAATACCACTATTCATCCCTTAAGACCCTCCCCTTTGTCCCAAACGACCCAACCCCCCTCCTTGGACTATTTTAATGATCTTTGACTAGCCTAGTTCCTATAAGAAGAAGTGCATACAAGTAATAAGCCATACACTCTCAAAACACTTAGTAAAAAAAGATCAAAACCTCTCTTTCTCTCCCTTTTAGGCCACGGCTCAAAACCCCTTTCCAACTCAATCCATACAAAAATTTCTACATCATATACAAGCCTTCACACATCCTTCCTAAGATATACTAAGGTATTTACAAGCCTTGGTTAACCATTTGCAAGTATTTATCAAAGAAAGGAAGCTAGGGTTTTCATTTGGATAATTAGGGTTTTCATTAGTGCAAGCTTGGGTTTTATATCTAAACAAGGGTTTAGATACTTTGGTTCATCACACTACATCTCATTAAGGTTATCTATAAACCTTTATGTCTTTACATTTATCATTTTATGTGTTTATGTGTTCTATTTAGCAATATCACCATTAGGATACTTTTAAACATGTAAAACATATTTTTGCTTGTGGTTATGATCTTGTATATTTTTACATATGTTATGAGGTTGATAATATCATGAAATAATGGATTTATAAGTATTGCACCATGTTGTTATATTTATAAAAAGTGTATATACAAAATTAGTGTTTCTATAGTTTACTTAACAAGTTATAAAGATATAAAGGGGCTGTTTTGGTTCATATTTTGTGACAGCCATATTGTGTTTTATAAAGATAGTACGTCTCATGACGATTCCAAAAAGGTAAGAAACTCGAAAAACCGATTTATAACGAAAAAGATACGGCAAATATACGTTTTACGTTAATACCGGGTTTTATAAAATAAATTTTATAAAAAGTTACTGTTCATCAGGGACATTTATTTTTGAAAACATCATTAATATGATAGAACTTTTAAAAACGAAGACGTGCTCGAAAGAATCGCTAAAAACGGAGCTATAACGAATAAAATACGACGTTTACGATAACAAAAACTATAAAAATAAATTTATAAACTGGTGTGAACAGTAAAAGTTACTGTTCACCAGTAGGTCCAAATTTTGAAAATGTCAAATTATGATAACTCGTCTTAATACGAAAGCGTGGACATAAGAAACGTAAGAAACGGGCTTAAAACGAGAAAGTTACACACTACTTTATAACTTGTGCACTATTTCCTGAGATGAATAGTGTTGGTTCGTTTTTTTTATAAATTTTTGCGAAACATTTTGGAATCATTTATATAATATTTATACTATTTGTTTAAACTCTAATAAATGTTAATTACAAAGGCATTAAACTAGTTTTACGCGAATTATACGATTCAAATACATGATTAGTATTGGATATCAAATGCGATTTAAACATTATATCACAAGCACAATTAGATGTGGAATGTAGCTGATATGAATTATATATGTTATTAGTACTTAGTACTTAGTATTATAACGACGAATATCTACTTAGGATACTTTCGGATTATTTCGTTGACCGTTTTCATTCATTCACTCGACTTATTCTTCACTTCACTCCTAAGGTGAGTTCATAACCCCACCTTTTCTCTTTTAATTGTTTCATAAACGTGAGTTTTCCAGGGTGAGAATACGATGCTCTGTTTTACTACATAAACTTATTGATTTCTATACGTAAAGTGTTACCTGAACTATTTTTACTAAAGCTTGATTTGCTTACTACATATTTGATGATCGTTGAATACCTATATTGAGAATCGTGATTTTTGCACAACAAGATGTTTTACATTGGACACAAGTGTTTTTCAATTGTATGTTATTCCAGATCATATTATTGCCTAAGTATCCTTTGCCAATTAAGTCCCCTTTTCTATCATGAACCGTTAAATACCGGCTGAGTAAACGCGAGTGTTGTGGATAGATCTATCGGGACTGACAATCCCCGCCCGGGATATGGTTTCTAGATAACCATAGGCGACAGTTTAACATTTGAATAATAAGTTGGTTGTTTGGCAGCATCCTTTTTCCTGCTTAGGGCATATATTACGATTGCTAATTTGATTATATTACGTGCTAAGGTTCGGTGTCATGAGCTTAGTGCAATAATACTTGTTTCATTCTAGACTTGGTGAATTTGTTTCCCTTGTCTACACTACTAGACCTTGTGGTCCATTACTCAACATTACTTGAATTACTGAATTACTACTTGGATTTCGAAAATAACACTTTGAAAATAACTGTAAACGCTACTTTCTTCACTGACATCTTTTTAAATTATTTTAACGGGTACTTTTACAAAGAACCTATGAATTCACCAACATTATTGTTGACGTTTTAGCATGTATTTTCTCCAGGTTATCATTTTGCTAGTGGAGCATTGGGAGCATTGGTGTAGCGCGGATATATTTTTGAAGGCTTAATAACTTGGTAACCTCGATAACCTTTTAAACAAAATGTTTCTATTGCATTATAAATGGGATCCTTTGTAAACTCTGATTTTAATATATCAAATGTGAAATTTATTTTAAACGTCTCTTTTGAGGTCGTTTTCTGTGACTTGTGCGTATGGACTATGAAGTAGCACCCCAAGTGGTATTTTGCTGCGTTGTTGAAATTTTGGGGGTGTTAACCAGAGTTGTATCAGAGCTTTGAAGTCATATAGAAACTAGGTCGATTTCATAACCTAGACTATGCCATGTTTTTTCCAAAATATAGAGTCTCTCCTTGTTTTATCCGATATCCGCGCGCGCTTGCTTCCAGGTAACTTATATGCTCTCTTTTGCATCCCTACTACTATTACATGGATAAGGAGTATTTAATACTAGACTATGATTTCGTTCTCTTACGTCTATCATATGACGTCTTACTATTTACCTTATATGGACATCTGTTATAAAAATTATTGATCACTCTGTTTTCGTGTACTTTCCGATTTCTCATTTACTCCCTAACGTCAATACTGTATTATATAAAAGGATACCTATATCTTTGGGCTAATTCTTCTTGATCTCATACGATTAACTTCAACCATTTATGCGACTTTACTTTATTCCCTTTTGATGATATCGAAAATTCGGCATATTTTGTAAATTCTACTAGTTACTTTACCATTCGACTCCGAGTTGGAACACTCTTCTTATGATTTTGAATCGCATATGTTGTTTCGTAATCCATCATTTTGAAGCCTTCCAGTTGATGGGAGTACGACAATTAACTTGTCACCTCATACGTGTCACCTTGGAGCACCTACCTTTAGAACACGACTCTTTACGTTCATTTTGTTGATTGAATAATTCTTTACGTTCATTTTCTTTGACTACTTCTGCGATGTTCGTGAATATTCTTTATACTTGTTATGACCTATCGCTTTACAAACAATCTCGATGTCAACCTATAAACCATTTTGTTGTCACCCTATGAGCTACTTCACGTTTACTTTATTGACTATTTCATTTCGTTATAAAACTATTTGATACCATTTCATACACCACACTATTTTGACGAAAATGAGCATTGCATCGTTGGCCCTCAAATATACATAGCCTAATCACCTATGTATATTTGGTGCATAGACTGATTACCTATGCTTCGGGAAAGACCAATGTCAAGCTAAGAATTAGTCACTTAAAACCTACACCTCTTCATCAACACAATTCCGGAAGAAATATCCGCATCTTTTCACTAAACCCGTACCTTCGTCAAGTGTCGCGACTTGAGCCTTGAGGACAAGGCTCTTCTAACCGGAGGAGACTGTAACATTTCGTATTTTCAGGTCATTTACGACGTCATATATTTCACTAATTATTTTTTTCTCGTACGCGTTTACTTTTAATTTTATTAGTTAAGTTAAATCGCGTAAGCTATAAATTATCAATTAGCGTAAACGGACACCAAACGAATTAAAGTTTCAATCAAGCATATATTATTTGTACATGAAAGTAATAATCACTTTTTATATTTTTATTTTTATTGGTTGCGTAAAACGTTTTACGTTTCGCAATTAAGATACATTAGGTATACACGTAAGCACCAAAACATTTCTTAACGCTTCAACAAATACCCACTTTATATACCCAATACCCAAAATTTATAAAATATCTATCCTACAATATACATGCCGGTATTATAGCTTGAGATAACACAAAGATAGATCACTTTGAAAAACATGTTCCTTAATTCCATGAAATGTTCTATACTTTACAAGACAAAGACCAAAGACCTTCCTTAAAACCCTCCTAATGTTTTTTTCTTAACCAAAGACTTGCTTAAGACTTCCATGGAAATCTTTGACTAGTATAAGTTGTATATGAAGCATGTATAACTTGTAGAAAACATACACTTTCATTTCTAAAGGTGAAACAACACAAAACACTCTCTTTGTCTCCCTCTCTTAGCCACGTCCAAACCAAAACCAACACCAAATCCTTACAAAATTTTACTTATCACAATCACACACATTCCTACTATATATCTAAGATGTCCTTAGGTGATTAGAAGGGTTGGTATTACAAGTTTACAAGTGTAAAGCAAGAAAGTTCAAAGGTAAGGTTTTCACTTGGATTTAGGGGTTATAGCAGTGGTGTAAGCTTGTTTATCATCCTAAACTAGGGTTTAGATATTGTGGTTCATCATATTACATCATCATAAGGTTATCTAAAACCATTTATATCTTTACATTTATCATTTTATGTACATATATGTTCTATATAGAAAAATCACCATTAGGAAACTTTAATCATGAAAAATAAACTGCACTTGGGTGATCTTGATAATAAGGACTACATCATGGACAAAGTATAGACAATAAATATGTAGGACATATGATATAAAGAGGTTGTAAAAACTCTGTGGTATTTTATTAGATTGAAAAGTATATATAAACAAGTTTTTATAATTAGTTATATAAAAGATATAAAGGAGTCGTTTTTTGGTTCATATTTTGTGACAGCCATATTGTGTTTTATAAAGATAGTACATCTCATGACGATTCCAAAAAGGTAAGAAACTCGAAAAACCGATTAATAACGAAAAGATACGGCAGACAAATATACGGTTTAAGTTAATACCGGGTTTTATAAAAAGTTATTGTTCATCAAGGACATTTATTTATGAAAACATCATTAATATGATAGAACTTTTAAAAACAAAGACGTGCTCGAAAGAATCGCTAAAACGAAACTATAACAAATAAAATACGACGTTTACGAGTTTACGATAACAAAAACTATAAAAATAAATTTATAAACTGGTATGAACAGTAAAAGTTACTGTTCACCAGTAGGTCTTGAAAATGTCAAATTATGATAACTCGCCTTAATACGAAAGCATGGGCATAAGAAACGTCAAAATCAAGCTTAAAACGAGAAAGTTACACACCACTTTATAACTTGTGCACTATTTCCTGAGATGAATAGTGTTGGTTCGTTTTTTTATAAATTTTTGCGAAACATTTTGGAATCACTTAAATAATATTTATACTTGTTCTAAACTTTATAAATGTTATTTTACAAAGGCGATTAAACTAGTTACGCAATTATACGAGTTAAAATACATGATTATTATTTATCAAATACGATTTAAACATTATTTCACAAACACAATTAGATGGTGATGTAGCTATATAGAATTATATATGTTATTGGTACTTAGTACTTATACGACCGATATCTACTTAGGTTACTTTCGAATATTTCCGTGACGCGTTTTCATTCATTCACTCAACTTATTCTTCACTTCACTTCTAAGGTGAGTTCATAGCCCCTTTTTCTACTACTTGCTTTATTAAATACGGGGGAGATTACATGCTTGATTTCTTTGGACA
>BQNB010034489.1:0-18084 GCA_026074375.1 Tanacetum coccineum
CGTTCTTATATATATCTTGTGCTGTTGATTTTGAAGTAACACGCCCCGGATCCCTATTCCGCTGCGACCCATTTTGGGGGTGTTACACAACATCACGATGGATTTTGTCACGAAGCTTCCTAAGTCATCACAAGGTTATGACACTATTTGGGTGATCGTTGACCGACTTACAAAGTCTGCCATTTTTATGCCAATGAGGGAAACGGATCCTATGGATAAACTGGCAAGAATGTACCTAAAGGAGGTAGTCACGAAGCATGGAATACCTGTTTCAATTATCTGTGATCGTGACCCTCGGTTCGCATCAAATTTCTGGAGGTCACTTCAGAAGGCTTTGGGTACAAGTTTGGATATGAGTACTGCATATCATCCGCAAACCGACGGACAAAGCGAGAGAACCATCCAAACTCTCGAGGATATGCTACGTGCTTGCGTAATCGACTTTGGAAATGGTTGGGTTAAACATTTGCCATTAGTCGAGTTTTCATACAATAACAGTTATCATGCTAGCATTAAGGCTGCACCGTTTGAAGCACTTTATGGTCGAAAGTGTCGTTCACCCGTGTGTTGGGCCGAGGTTGGACAAGTTCAACTCACTGGTCCAGAATTAGTGCAAGAAACAACGGAGAGGATCATCCAGATTAAACAAAGGATTCAAACCGCTCGCGATCGACAAAAGAGCTACGCTGATTTAAAGCGTAAACCGATGGAATTTCAAGTTGGAGATAAAGTTATGCTTAAGGTTTCGCCTTGGAAAGGGGTCGTACGTTTTGGCAAACGGGGGAAGTTAAACCCCAGATATGTCGGACCTTTCAAAGTGTTGAAAAAGGTTGGAGCCGTTGCTTACAAGCTTGAGCTTCCTCAAGAGCTGAGCAGGGTCCACAATACGTTTCATGTATCCAACTTGAAGAAATGTTATTCTGACGATCCATTAGTCGTTCCGTTGGAAGGACTCCAAGTGGATGACAAGCTTCATTTTGTTGAAGAGCCTGTAGAAATCATGGATCGCGAAGTCAAACAATTGAGGCGAAGCCGTGTCCCAATTGTCAAGGTTCGATGGAACTCTAGGCGGGGTCCTGAGTTTACGTGGGAACGTGAAGATCAATTCAGGAAGAAATATCCACACCTCTTCACCAAGACCGCACCATCATCAAGTGCCGTGTCATAAGCCTTGAGGACAAGGCTCATTTAACGGGGGAAGACTATAACACCTCGTGTTTTAGGTCATTGTACGACGTTATGTAATTCACAATTTATTTTTAGGGTTTTACGCGTTTGCTTTTAAATCGTAATCGTTAAGCTAAATCGCGTAAACTAAAAATGATCATTCAATGTAAACGGGCATTAAACAATTAAATGTTTACATCAAGCAAGTGTTATATGATTATTTAGAGGATAATTATTATCATTGCACATTTTATTTTTATTGGTTACGTTAAGTGTTTACGTTTCGCGATAAAATACGTTTAGGCCTTCCCGGAAGCACGTTAACTTATCTACGCTTCATCAAATACCCAAAATTTATACCCAATACTTAAAGTTTATTTAAAACTTCAAGTATTTATCACATTATACATATTCTTCATGAAAGAATTCAAATCAAACTCTACCATGTGCAAGTTATACATTTTATTAAGTCTATCCTACATTATACTTAATATAATGCAAGTATTCATTATATAAAAGATCAAAACATATCCTAACTTATACACAAGCATAATTTCGTGTATAAGTGACTAGGAGGATAAGATTGGACCAAGGAAACTTCACAAATATCTTCATACATGCATCTTGCATCAACTTGATCTCATGACTAGCCAAACTTATCCAAGGTAAGCTTCCACTTTCTTTCCTAGTCCTTCCACCTTGCATACTTCCACTAGACATCAAATATCTTCATAATATCTCATTAGTAGTATAAATATGCATGCACATGAAGTAGAAAACTCATTTACTTCATTCCTTAACAAAGAAATCACAAAAACTCTTCCTTTGTTCTCTCTAGAGCCCACGGCTCAAAACCCCCTCCAAACACAATCCATACTTTGATTTTATATCACCATACAACCATACACACATCATTCCTAAGACCTTCTAAGGTGTTTTCAAGAGTTGGTTCACCATTTGCAAGCAAGGAAGCAAGAAAAGGAAGATAAGGGTTTCTTGGGAAAATTAGGGTTTTCATCCTATATTTTCAAGCCAAGAGTGTTAATCACAAGGGTGTGATTGTTATTCTTTCCTCTACTCATCCACACAAGGTTATATCAAAAGCTTAATCTATTCATATTTAAGATTTTATGTGTTCATATGCTTTACTTAGTTAAATCACCATCTAGGGTACTTTTGAATATGTGAAATGGATTTTTACATATGATCATTATTTTGTACACTTATTTATATGTTATATGAATGTTAATATGATGTTAGAATGGTAGTATGTTTTAACATGTTGTTTAAGTATAAACATGTTTATGAGCAAATTGGGTTATCTACAGTATCTTATGAGTATAAGTGAAAATGTAGTTAAACTTGTTTATCTTGAACACACTTGATAAAGATGATCTAAATGGACTTTAATATGTAAATACATAAGAAAGACATGTATGAAGTAGTTGTAATAAGTGTGTATCTTAATGGTTACAAAATTCAGCTTAAAACAAGGGTGTCTAACTCACAAAACTTCAAAACTTTCTGTTTGTTCGATTTTTGGAAACAGCCCGTATTATGTAGGTTATAAATATATTACATCTCAAAAAGATTCCAAAATGATAGAAACTCAAAAACGGAATTAATAACGAAGATGATACACTATTACGAGTACGACGCTAAAAAATACGTTATAAAACAAATTTTATAAAAAGTTTCCTATTCATTGGCAAAAACTATACTTTTGTAAACATCCATAATATGATAAAACCTTCAATTACGAGAACGTGTTCAAAAGAATCACTAAAAACGGAGCTATAACGAATAAGATGACGACTTAAAACAGGTTTTAACATTAATTACAAGTATAAAAACGATTTTAATAGCTTATGAATAGTAAAACACTATTCATCACAGAACTCAAAACCTAAAAAAGTTGATTTTATTATCACGCGTCCTTAATACGAAAGCGAGGGCGTAAAAAACGCGAGAAACCGACTTAAAAAACTCAAAGTTTATGTCATTTATTGCTAAAGGCGTAATTATAAATGTTTTTCCTTTATAAATATGATTTCACGTAAACGATTAGATTGTGATATAGTTATATAAATAATATATGTTATAGTTATCGAAGTGCTATATTAACTAGGAATAAGTTCATAATGAGGTTTCTTCGAATGGCGTAATTGAACGAGTTGTGGGATTTACGATATAAAGTATCCTAACACCTCTTAACGTCATGTCATACCTCTTAAATTATGAATAGCCCGAACAATAGTACGATGTATAACCTATAATAGATTATATACATTTGTTGTTATGACAACGACTTGAATACTAGTCGACCTATATTAATTAGGTTGCATTCGGGCGTTAGCGTGACAACGTTTTTACTTGGATATTTTGTTATCATTTACTCACTCAAGGTGAGTCCATACCCCATGTTTTACAATTATTGTTTACAAGTTTTTTTGGGTGAGAAACATATGCATGTTTTACAATTAGGACGCAAGTGACATTTTTCATGATTACGGTTTGCCTAAGTAGCGATACCCACTATGGCCCCCATGAATCATAGAACTGGCAATTACTGGAATAATTACGGAGAATGATTATAGATAGATCTATGGATTGACCGTCCCCGTTCGGGTGACTACTATCACTGGAAACGAACGAATATCATGTGGAGACTGGATGTACGGGTAAAACATCATCCACGGGCAATGTTCGGCAAAATATTTATATATTTATTCAATTATGTCGAGCTTCGGTGTCCATGAGCTTAGCAAACGTAATTCATTTTGTGATTGTCTGCAACGTTGCATTATCACTGGGAAAGTCTTGTGGTCCTGCATATACATTTACATAAACATATGCAATTTACCAACTTTATGTTGACGTTTTAAATGCAATGTTTTTCAGGAGGTCATTAAGCACGAGGTGCGAAGGATACATTGGTGGTTATATTTTGAAGTCATGCATTAAAGATTTAGTCGCATTACATTTTGTATATCTGTTATGGGCTGGAAATCTTTGTAATAATAACAAGTAAACAAGTAAAGCTTCGGGCTTTTGTATCACATACTTTATTAAATCCAATGTATCAGTTTTAAATGACTTTTTGGTCATTCTTATATTATCTTGTGTTATTGATATGAGAAGTAACACTCCCCGGACCCTTATTCCGCTGCGACCCAATTTGGGGGTGTTACAACAAGGGTCTATTATGTCACTTTTTAATGTATAAGGTTTACTAGGTATATCCTTTAAACTTGAGGGACCAAATTTGTAAAAGTGCAAACTCCAAGGGTATATTCTGCCACTTTTTAAACTCAATGGTCTAAAATGTAACATTTTGAAAAAGTATAAAAACACGTTCAAAACATTACAAGACATAATTTTAATTAACGCTTGACGTGCTTAACATTTCCAGATATTGTATAAGTACTTGATATTTGCTTTATTTGAGCTTGGGATGTCTTTAAGTGAACCTGCAAGTATTTCATGCTATTAAGTACCAAAAGTTCACGAGAAATGAAAAAATATAGGTAAATAACGCCACCAAAAACATGTATAATTTAGGCGTTATCAAATCCCTCCATGCTTAGCTGTTGCTTGCCCTCAAGCAATTAAAAGCGAGAAAAACAAGATCATTTATCGTGACGTGGGGAAAATTTAGATTTTACAAGAGTTTCCAGGTTTAGATAACTTTTCAGGAATTGACATATAACATAGCACCTCACATGGGAATGTGTTTGATTATTAATTCACTCGACCCACTCAGATAGGGTTTGTAATTTAAGTTACTCTGAAGCACAAATATAATCTAGATAGCTACCATAGGCTTGTACGAAACACATAAACATGCCCGTTGTGGCGTGAGCACCTAGACAAAAATCTCAAAGAGGTTACAGTGATGGGGTGAACTTAAGCCTTTATTTCTTTGAACTATATTACTCTTTGAAACTATATATATATAATATAATATATAAAAAAAATAAAATTCTAAAAATAGGGGGGGGGGGCGGGGGGGGGGGGGGGGGGGTGATATATATATATATATATATATATATTTTAAAATTATTATAATATATTATATATATATATATATATAAAAAATTCTCTCATGATAACTAGGAGCTTGGCACAAACGATAACTTTTTTTCTTTCAAACTTTGACTTCTTTCACTTAGATACTACTTAGATACTTGAACAACTTAGCACGAAAAGGGAGTGCTTGCAGGTACAGGAGCTATATGGGATTTATTTTACCTCTTATCATATGATTTTGTCTATAAATTAACCTCACTACGATTAGTAAATGATAATCAAGCACAAGTTCTGAAGCTACTAAATTACCGGCTCACTCAAATATAATTTTCAACCAATACTACTGTTCTAGAAAAGGCGACAAATTACAAATACACAATCATAACGACGGATGCGACACTTGCAATTGCATTCAAACCTTAACTTGAACAGGCTAAAGGCATCAATTATCTTAGTACCAAAGGTGGGTACCTGAATATATTCTAAGGCTAATAATTCTCATAATTTAGTGGACTAGGTTGTGCTAGTTATAGAGTCAATCCGGTTGGATTTGCCTTACTAAGAGCATTTTTTATTTTGAAAGCATATATATATTAAGATTTTTGTTAAAATATCCGTTGGAAAATTTTTGGTAGGGCAAACATGGAGGGATATGATTAAATTTTCCTATTTGGCTCCCCTCCACACTTAAGTTGAACATTTCCCTCAATGTGATAACTGATAAACTAAAAAAATAGGGAAATTAAGGGAAAACGGTACTTCCCAAGGCGTAGATATATATAGATGTGAGAGAGCTATCCTTGACCATACTTTATAATTTTCCATATTTGACTTATATTACTTGCATAAAAGTAAACACATAAAAGCACACAAAAAGAAAATATTTTTGGTTTTTGTTTTTTTAGAAAAGTAAATAAAGGATATGAGTGGAGTTGTATAGAGGATGGACTCCTCCACACTTAAGTAGCACGGGTTGCCTCTCGAGAAGCGCTTAATTTTTAGGAGAGTCGTTAGCTAGACTCCTGCTTCTAGAGTTTATTCTTTCGGAAAGAAGGGAGTGACTGCTTCCCTTTAGTCATTATATTCTTCTTCTTCATGGTATAACTTGAGTCGATGACCAGTAACAATAAATGCTTTTCCTTCTTTTCCATATAGTTCAACGTATCCGGATGGATATTGGTGTTTCACTACGTATGGTCCTAGCCAGCGAGATCTAAGTTTCGGTTGTTTGAATTTGTACTTTGAATGAAAAAGTAATACTTTGTTTTCATTTTTGAATTCTTTTCTCATTTTGAGTTTCCTGTCCTGCCAAACTTTAGTTCTTGCCTTATACAGACGAGAGTTTTCATAGGCTTGATATCCGAGTTCGTCTAATTCGTGTAATTGAAACATTCGTTTTTCAACAGCAGCTTGATGTCCCAGTATGCACGGTGTTCGATTTCAAATGGTAGGTGACAAATCTTTCCATATATGAGTTTGTATGGTGTTGTACTGGTTGGTGTTTTGTAAGCTGTACGAAAAGCCCATAGAGCGTCATCAAGTTTTCTTAACCAGATAGCAGGATTATTTTTAACAGTTTTTTTCAAGAATTCTTTTAAGAGCTCTGTTTGTGTTTTCAACTTAGCCACTTGTTTGAGGGTGGTATGATGTAGAGAATCGGTGGTTAACTCCATATCTTTTCATAGTCTTTTCCATTATCTTGTTGCAAAAATGAGTTCCTCGGTCGCTTATTAGAGCTTTGGGCATTCTAAAACAGCAGAATAGTTTCTTTAGAAAAGTAATAACAACTCTGGCATCGTTTGTTGGTAGAGCTTGTGCTTCGGCCCATTTAGACACATAGTCAACAACGACTAAAATATATTCGAATTTGTATGATTTCGAAAAGGGTCCCATGAAATCAATACCCTAAATGTCGAATAATTCGCACACTTGAATGTTGTTTAAGGGCATCTCATCATGTTTTGAAGTATTTTCTGTCTTTTGACATGCTTCGCATAGGCGAACTTGAGTATGAGCTTCTTTGATTATGGTTGGCCAGTAGAAACCTGAGTCTAAGACTTTTTAGCAGTTGTGTTTGGTCTATAATGTCCACCAGTTGGTCCGTGGTGACATTGATCTAAAATGGTTCGGGTATCTAGTCCAGATACACATCGTCTGATCATACCATCAGAAATACTTTGAAGAGGTAAGGTTCCTCCTAGAAATAGTGTTTGATGTCAGAGAAAAATTTATTCTTTTGTTGATATGTCATTCCTTTAGGTATGATATCACTTACTAAGTAGTTTGCAAAGTCTGCTAACCATGGGTCATCTTCAGTGTTTATTTCCATAAGAGTTTCTCCAAGAAAGTTGTCATCGATTTCACTGTCATCAATTGTTTCTTTTTCAGTTATGGATAAGTGGTTAGCTGTAACATTTTCTGTACCTTTTCTATCCTTTATTTCTATTTCAAATTCTTGTAAGAGCAAGATCCAACGAATAAGGCATGGTTTAGCATCTTGTTTCTTGAATAAGTGCCTTAGAGCTGAATGATCAGTGTGCATGATTATTTTTTATAACACCAGATAGGATCAAAATTTATAAAAAGCAAAGAGTACAGCAATAAGTTCTTTTTCAGTGATTGTATAATTTTGCTGAGCAGTGTTGAGAGTTTTGCTTGTAAAGTATATCGGGTAAAAATTTCTACCTTCTTTTTGACCTAAAATTGCTTCGACTGTGAAATCGCTTGCATCACACATGAGTTCGAACGGGAGACTCCAGTTTGGGCTTACGATCACAAGAGCACATGTTAGTTTTTCTTTTAATAATTCGAATGCGTCATGACATTCTTTATTGACTTTGAACAGAGTATCTTTTTTGAGCAACTTGGTAAGAGGACGAGCAATTTTTGAGAAGTCTTTAATAAATCTTCGGTAGAAACCGTCATGTCCTAGAAAGCTTCTAATACCTTTGATATTAGTGGGTGGTGGATGTTTGGAGATTACATCGATCTTTGATTTGTCGACTTCGAGACCTGCTTCAGATACTTTGTGTCCAAGCACAATTCCTTCTTTGACCATAAAGTGACATTTTTCCCAGTTAAGGACAAGATTGCATCTTTGCAATGCTGAAGCATTTTATCGAGATTGTTTAGGCAATGATCAAAAGAGCTTCCAAAGACGAAGAAATAATCCATGAATACTTTGATGGATTCTTCGATCATGTCATGAAATATAGCCAGCATGCACCTTTGAAAAGTAGCTGGAGCATTACATAAACCGAAAGGAATTCTTCTATAAGCATATGTACCAAAAGGACATGTGAACGTTGTCTTTTCTTGGTACATAGGATCGACTGGTATTTGTAAATATCCGGAAAAACCATCAAGGAAACAGAAGTATTTATTTCCTGGGAGTCTTTCTAACATTTTATCCATAAACGGCAAAGGAAAATGATCTTTTGCAGTTGCTTCATTTAGTTTTCGATAATCGATACATACTCGCCAACATGTTACAATTCTTGTCGGAACAAGTTCATTTCTTTCGTTAGTAACAACTGTAATACCACCTTTCTTCGGTACATAGTGAATGAGGCTTACCCAAGGGCTATCAGCGATTGGATAAATGATACATTTATCAAGTAGTTTAACTATTTATTTTTTTACAACTTCTTGCATGTTTGGGTTTAATCTTCTTTGTTTTTGAACAACTGGTTTTTTGTCTTCCATGAGTTGAATTCTATGTTTACAAAAATATGGACAGATTCCAGGAATGTCTGTGGTTTTCCAAGCAAAGGCTCGCTTGTGATTTTTAAGAATAGATGCGAGTTTGTTTTTATCTTCTTCATAAAGTTGAGATGATATGATAACAGGAAGAAATGAGGGTTCTTCCAAGAATACATATTCTAGGTTATCAGGAAGATTTTTAAGTTCAAGATCCGTAAGAGGTTCTTCAAGATATGTTTTGATCTTGTAATAAGTGTTATAAGTAATTTTTCGAATGGTAGTTCTTCGGTATCGGATTCATATTCAAAATTTTCATCCGCAGTCATTGCCATGAATTCATCGAATTTAACAAAGAGTTTTTCTTTGAGGATGGTTCCTTCTATAGTATGGAGGATTTCACTTCCTTCGTCGAGAAGAGCATCAAAATCTTCTTCTAAGATTTCATCGATGACGTAAATACTAAAACATGTATCATCATTTGAATAAGAGTGTTTAATGGCAGAGTCAATATTAAAGATCATTCGTTCAGTCCTAACTCCAAGATTGAGTTGCTTCTGTTTGACTCGAATCACTGCATCGACAGTGTGAAGAAAAGGTCTTTCCAAGATTAGGGGAACTTTACTATCTTCTTCCATTTTGAGAATAACGAAATTGGCAGGAAAGGTGAATTTACCAACTTCAACGAGCATATTTTCAGCTATTCCAACAGGGTATTGGAATGATCGGTTGGCTAATCATACGCTCATTTTAGTAGGTTTAAGAGTTTCGAGAGATAATTTTGCATATAAGGAATACGACATTAGATTAATGCTAGCACCAAGATCGGCTAAGGAATTGCTTGAGAAAGCTTTCTTGAAATTGCATGGAATTAGGAAACTTCCTAGTTCTCCAAGTTTGGGCAGAACTTTGTTTTAAAGAATGGTAAAACTTTCATCGCTTAAGAAAGAGGCAGAAATTTGTTTGATTTTGTGTTTGTTACTTACGAGTTCCTTGAGAAATTTTCCATAATTAGGCATTCTGGCTAAAAAATCGACAAGAGGGACATTGATTCGAACGGCACGGATCATGTCAAGGAATTTTCTATACTGAGCTTCCATTTTTTCTTTTCTCAGGCGTTAAGGATATGGGACTTTTGGTTTATATGGTTTTGGTGTCGGTGTTTCTTTGACTGGTTTTGGATTTTTAGGTTTAGGTTGAGGTGTAGGTTCGTTGTCTTCATCATCGCTATTGAAGTTGATAGGGGCTTTAGAATCGTTTATTTGATTATTTAGGTTGACTGGTGGGTCATAGGATTTACCACTTCGTGTAGATATGGCATTCACATGTTCATTTCGAGCTTGTGGTGGTTGGTAAGGTTTTGATGAACTACCTTTTGGGTTAGTTTGAGCGTTACTAGGAAGAGATCCAGAAGGTCAACCAAATTACTTGTCAGCAAATCTGTCGAATTTAGCTTTGAGATTTTGAATTGACGCTTGATGATTTTTGGTTTGTTGTTTTGAATTTGTTTTTGCGATCCATAAAAGTGTCTTTGACAAAAGAATTGGTCGAATGTTAAACTTTGATGAAATCGCTAAGTTGCTTTTGAAGATCGGGTTTATCATCAGAGTGAGATTGATAGTTGTCTCGGTTATAATCGTTTCTTCCGCTTGAACGCCAGTTATCACGGTTGGAATTACAGTCGTGGTAATCATTATAAAAATGAGTACGACAGAAGGTTTGCATGAATTTGGCTTCTTCTTCATGTGACATGGGTATTTCATCATCGTCAAGGTTTGGTTGTTTCGAGCGAGATTGAAAGTCTTTATACTGAGCATCTATTTTCATGGTCATGGCATCCATTCGGGCCATGATTTTGTCAGTGTCAAAATTATTGTTACCTTCAGCAGCGAAAGCAACGATTTTCTTAAGAGATGATTTGGTTTTTTGGTTTTTAGCCCAGTCGAGCTTGAGTAAGATTTTGTCTTTGAGAAGCTGATAAGATTGATTCGGGGTTTTATAGAGGAAAATACCAACAGCTACGGCATTTAGAACTTCTTAGGTTATTTCGTTGAGACCATGGTAAAAGATTTTGATAATATTACCTTTGGACAGATTATGACCATGGTAGTTTCTAAGCATTTCCTTTATACAAACCCAAGCATCGGTTAGAGATTCGTTTTCAAGTTGAGTAAAAGCACGAATTTCTCCGAGAAGCCGGTCGAAAAGAGCTAGGGGGAAAGAATCTTCTAATGAAAGCGGTTCGAAGTTCATCCCATGTTTCGATAGTTCCTTCTTTGAGTTTGTCCAGCCATGTTTTTGCTTCTCTAGTGAGTGATAGGGGAAACATCATTAGGCGGATAGCTTCATTCTCGGTATCTCTGTTTATAAACATATCGCAGATTTCGAGAAATTCATGAATTTGTTTATGAGGATCGATTTTGGTTCTACCATAAAATTGGTTTCCTTTGATGAGAGTGAGGTGGTTACCTTTAATGGCAAATTCATTTGCGGTTTCAGGAATGGTGATTGCGGAACCGGGAGTCGGAGCGACAACACGGTCGGTATCAAGGAAGTGACAGAAGTAATTGATGTTGAGAATTGGTGGATAGACAATTCTCGGGTGTTGAGGTGGATTGTTTCTTTGTTCGAATGGAACTCTTCTGTTTCGTCGATGAAGTCTTCGATTCAGAGTACGTTCAGGTTTAGGTAATGGTTCAAAAAGTTCAGATTTGGAAGCATGTGTATGCATCCAAAGCAGAATTTGGTTAGGTAAGTTTGCCAGAAAATTATACCGCGATTTTTAAAAGTGGGAATGTTAAAAATTAATTTTAAAGGGTTGATTACAGAACAGCTTTGAAATCCCCGGTAACGGTGCCAAAAACTTTGATGTGTTTTAAAAGCTTTAAATATATAATGACTGAAAATACAAATTTTATTATAGGGAAACACACGGGTAAAAGTATAACCCACATATGTCGTATATTCTTTAGGTATGACTATGTCGTCCACTGGGATTTGCGTAGTTACGATCTTAGACTTAGGACTTTAATTTACAAAAACTATTTTCTCGTCAGAAAACGTTTTCACAAATTAACTTATTTAACTTATGACTTATGTTTAGCTAACTTGATTAGATGTGTCACTCAAATAATCCAGTTACTATAATATCAAATCTCTTTTTGTTTATCAAATATCGTAAGTGGATTTCTCGTCACAGACGATAAACATCGTATACAAACCTTTAAAACTATATAGATCACAACGGGTCTTTCGACCTATACCGGTGTGAGTATACAATCAAAGTTGATAATCAAAGTTGACAAGATCAGACATGATAGGATTATAACAAAATCTTAAGATTAACAAGATCGTAACTATACCAAATGCTTATTCAGTATATTATTTTCACTGAGTAGTCATGAGAGATTTAGCCTCTCATGGATATGAAATTCATAACAAGATTAAATTGATAAACAAGAAACATGCTGTGACCGGGTAAGAGTATGGATCAAAAAATTTCCCTTAACAAGTATGGAATCTAAGTACACCCTTTTATTCTTAGAACTATGATATTGTTCTTCCTCATTCTTCTTGATTTGATCTTGAATCTACAAAATATATGGTGTTTATGACTTTGGAAAGGTTTAGGATATTTTAAGGAAAACGAAGAGTGTGTGAGATGAGAGGAGATGGATCGTAAGAGAGTTTATGAAATGTGTGAATTTTGGCTCTATTTATAAGTTGGTTTTCGGGTAGAAGTACGGCGCATAAAATAATTTATGCGGCGCACTTAGTGTGTTAATGCGATAGTATTAACGACTTCATTTATTTTTCGTAGCCAGATGGGAAGTGCGACGCACAGTCTTTAAAGTGCGACGTACTTAGGGAGTTAATGCACTATTTTGACCAGGCTTTTATTTCTTTTGACTTTGGGCTGAAGTGCAACGCACAAAGGGTAAGTGTGGCACAAATTTTCACTTTTCAGCTTGAGACTTTATCTTTTCTTGTATTTTGCTTTCGGAATTGTAAAAGTACTTGATCTTTGCTTTATTTAAGCTCGGGACGTCTTTAAGTGAACCTACAAGTATTTCATGCTATTAAGTATCAAAAGTTCACGAGAAATGATAAAATATATATAAATAACACCTCCAAAAACATGTATAATTTAGGCGTTATCACGTACTGTTAGCCTTAATTATATTAAGTCAAACAAGAATGTTATCGGTCTTAGAAAGTCAATCTAGGTCTTGTATTGTAATAGGCTAGTCGGGTTCAACGGGCTTGGATTGTAATCTAATATTGTCCGTGTTTCGGGCTCAAAGCCCAAGTTTAGCCAAGCCCGGCCCGTTAAGAAAGCCCATGAGCCAACTAGAAGGCTAGGGTATAAATATCCCTTCACCACACTTGGTGAAGGGTGTTGGTTACATTTTCACTTCACTTGTAACTTTCCCATTCTCTCTCTAATCTAACATTCCATCTTTGTTTCTCTCTCTACTTTCTCTCTCTAAGATTTCTTCTTATTTTCTAGCATCTTGGTATAGATTATAGTTGTGTAATGGATTAAACTAGTGGGATAACATGTGGTACCAGAGCTAAAGGGGTGTTTAGTGATTGAATTTCGTGGGTTTATTGGTTGGTTTTTTTTGGTTCGAAATAAAGAAAAAAAAAGCAAGAAAAAATCAACTTTGATCTTTGTTTCGTGGTTAAATGTGTTAAAGACTTGTACTTTTGGGCTTAGATCACTTCCTTGCATCATTACTAAGTGGTTTTAACATCATTTCGTAGCTTACAAGAAAGTTTGAAGATTTTTTCTTGGCTGCGTTTTGACTATCTGAAGAAGTGTTCGTCGTTGCGTTTTGACTCGTTGCATTTTGATCAAGTTCATTGCGTTTTGCTCGTTGCGTTTTGTCTACAGGTTGCGTTTTGAAGACCATCATTGCGTTTTGACTAAACGTTACTCTGCCCAAATTTTTTATACATTGCGTTTTGATAGAAGACGTTGCGTTTTGATCAAGCAAAGTGACTGCGTTTTGATCAAGAAAAGTGACTGCGTTTTGATCAAAGATAGTTGCTTTTTGACAAATTGCACTGTGTTTTGTCTAGAAATCTTGTGTGAAGAAAAGGGTTTTAGTCAAACAGCCATAACTTTTGATCCGTAAGTCCGTTTCAGGCCCGTGACCTCTCAAATCAAAGAGAAAAACGAGACGGATTACGTTGTAACCACCCTTTAGTTAGTTACGGATTTTTCGAAGCCCAAAACCATCGTTTTCTATGAGTTATTGACATTTTTTATTTTTTTGGAATTTGTGTTAGACTTTAATTCGGAATAAAAAGACATCATTACTAACACCTTGTTGTGATTGTTCCAGTGTTAGCTCAATCTTAGTCGGCATTCTTCCCTTATACACATTCATCTCCAATCATACCTAAGGACTGCTATTTCTAACTATGGAGTGTCCTTGGGTAGATCCCTCCAGTTCTGGTTGGATCGTAGGACTTATACCTAACCTAACCACCTTATGACTTCAGAATCGTCGTGAAATTAATAGGTTGTTGGGTATGAGATCGAACCATAAAACCATTTTCTGACATTGTTATTTTCAAATACTCCCCCTACACATGTGCTCCGAGATTCGAAATTGTTTAGCACATGAAGGAAAGAGTTGCACTTAGAGTCTTAAAGATCACATTCGTCTATAACATATTTTAATCACATTTTCTCCCCTTATTTTAAATAATAAAACACTTAGTATTTGAAATACCAATTGATTAAAATTTGACATGAAAAATTCCATGGGGAGAAAAATTATACCACGATATTGCATGAATTCAGATTCCAACAGCTCCCCTTCAACAGTATATGTGGGATACCAATATTTATTAAAACTTGACATTGGAATGAAAAATTGATATGACACCACAAAATGTTGAAGACGGAGTGAGATGCCTTAGTGAACAATGTATATTAATAATTGACATTATAAGTTTCCACATTTTAATTTCACAAAATGTGTTTGGATACATAAAATTGACATTTATGAGATGTATCCGACACATTAAAAGGCTTTGTTTTAAAAAGCTCCCCCTCAGAAATTGATTCACATAAAATGACATTCTACGAACTACAATTCTTTGAAAATTATTCGAGGAAGGGAGTGTTGAACACACAATTTTAACAAATACCACTTTTTATGGAAAAATACCACAAATTATATTGTAGACAATTTTGACATTGAAAGTTCTTTTTGAAAAATTGTGTTCAACGATTTTAAAAACATGATAGAAGACTTCTCTTCTATTTTAGAGTAAGCGCACTGAAGCGTACACTTCCCTATTACATTCGGGACCGAGTTATGCACTGAAATGTACATAAGTCATTGAGAAAAATTTAGAAATGACATGTTTTGAAAGCATTTGAAACTCTCGCTCGAACTTCATTTACACGCCCGTGTCGATGTTAATCAACATTTCTAGGTACGTAAATGTTATCGATTCCAAGAGACATGTCGAGAAGATTCTTTTTGGTATTTTTGAAAATTTTCTGATTTTATATTTTGTTTTTCTAGGTTTTATATTTTTCTATTTTCTTTTTGTTGGTTTTATATTTTTGTATTTTCTTTTTCAAAATTTTTATAAATCAAAAATAAAGAGAGAATAAAAATATTTACAAATTGATGTTTGATGGATCAAGCAGATTCAATTGCCAGAACCTCCAGTTCATCTGGAGTCAAACATCTCATACCGAGTCGTCTGACAAGATACTTAAACCTATCTTCCGATAAAGCTTTAGTAAACAAGTCAGCTAACTGGTATTCAGTTCCGACAAAGAATAATTCAACAATACCCTTTTCAACCTGTTCCTTTATGAAGTGATATCGGACATCGATGTGCTTGGTACGGGAATGTTAGACTGGATTGCACGAGATGGCTATGGCTGCCTTTGAGTCACAATACATAGGTATTTTATCAAAGTGGAAGCCATAATCTGTGAGCTGAGTTCTCAACCATAGAACTTGTGCGCAACACGCAGATAAAGACACATACTCAGCTTCTACTGAAGACATTGAGGTGCAGTCCTGCTTTTTGGATGACCAGCTGACTAACTTATCACCACCTAGAAATTGTATGCCACCAGATGTACTCTTACGTGAATCAAGACAACCCGCGTGATCCGAATCTATCTAAAAACAGAGTTAGTTCAAAACCAGTGTCCTTCGGATACAAAGTCCCATGATAATGAATCATTAAGTTACCGAAGATCTGCTTACCGCCAGTTAGTTGTTTCTCAGTCGGTTTTGCTTGATATCGAGCACAATAACTTGTTGCATGTACAATTTATAGGGTCTACTTGCTGTTAGGTTACATGAGTGCTTGACCATACTACAGATATTTCGTTTGGTCGACCGGAGTACCCTCACGTCAGCATATAGTGTTCGTAGCCGTGGAGTACCAGTGTATCACATGAGGTCATACCATGCTTTTTTTAAGTATCTTTGAGCATACTCTAGCTTGGTTTATAAAAGATTACATGATAGGGGTTTGGGTGGATTGATAATTCTAAAAAAGCAATTTTCAGCTCCCCATCATAGCTCCCTCATCATAGATATTTCAAATTTGTTGTGCATTAGTTTTCTAAATCTTTTTGAAAGTTTTGGGTTCGTAGAACCAAAAATAATATCATCAACGTAAATTTGCACAAGCAATATGTCTTCCCCATGTTTAGTTATGAACAGAGTTGGATCAATAGAACCTTTTGAGAATCCTTTGGATATTAGGAAGTTGAAGAGTTCATCATACCACGCTCTTGGTGCATGTTTGAGTCCATATAATGCCTTTTTTAGATGGTAGACTTGGTCAGGATGATATGGATCTACAAACCCATCTGGCTAGTTTACGTACACTTCTTCCTTTAGAGGACCGTAAAGAAATGCTATTTTAACATCCATTTGGTATACTATAAATGAGTTGTGTGCAGCATATGCAATGAATAACTGGACAGCTTCCAACCGAGCAACTGGTGCAAATGACTCTTCGAAATCAATTCCTTCCTTTTGTGCGTATCCCTTAGCTACAAGACAAGATTTATTGCGAATTACAGTATTTTCCTCATCATGTTTGTTTTTCTAAAGCTACTTTAGGTTAATGACGTTTTTGCAGAGTGGTCTGTCGACTAATTCCCATACATCTAATCAATCAAACTGGTGAAGTTCTTCCTGCATCGCTTTAATCCATGTAGAATCAGCCATGGCTTCTTTGATGTTCTTTGGTTCAGTTCGACTTGCGGTGAGTGAGAACATATAAAACTCGCCATCTGTTTCTAGCTGACATCTTGTTCTAATTAATTGAGAAGGATTTCCAATAACTTTTTCTAATGGATGATCTTTTGTTCAACGATGTGCAGAGGGATGGTGTTGATAGAATGTATGCATGTTTGATGAATCAACATGATGAGACGATGTCTCCCCTCGTTCTTGTACCGGTGTACTAAAGACGTTTACAAATTCATCGTCGTTAACTTATACATATTTGTTATTGGTTTCTGCTTAAATAATGTTCTCAGTTGCATTGACAGTTGGTACATAAGTTGGTGCTTGATTTGTAGTTTGAGGTGTTGTTTGAATGTTCAATGGAGGTGCATATGCATCAAGAATTGTTGTAGAAGATGAAGTTGTGTGTTGTTGTTGACGTTTATCAGGAGCATCAGTAGTAGTTACGGCGGAATACTTTGACACAACTGGAGTAGTTCCATTGAGTAATTCATCGAACATCGGACTAAATAGAAAATCCAGCTCATTTGATGTTGTTACTGTCTTAGTTGCTTGAGAAATATTTTCTTAACTTTGGGGACCGAGACTTAAACTGTCATGTTTAAGTGCCGTTGTCAGACATTATGAAACAGGGTCAGAACTAACGTGATATGACGCCATCTGAGGCAATTCGTCAAAGTTAACATGAATGGTTTCAACTATTATTCTTGTCCTCTTGTTAAATACCCTGTAAGCTCTTGACTAAGTAGAATACCCTACTAAAATACATGCGTCACCTTTTTCCTTCATTTTATCAAGATTTTCACCATCTCTGACGATATAACAAAGAGAGCCAAAAATGTAAAAGAACTTAACAGACGGTTTTCGACCATTGATGATGTGGTAAGGTGTTTTCTCATGTCGAGGAATTACAAGTGAACAGTTTTAAGTAAAACATGCA
>BQNB010034489.1:22155-51570 GCA_026074375.1 Tanacetum coccineum
AAGACTTCCTACCATGAATATGACTTATACCTTACTCAAGATCAAGGGGAGAAGAGATCGGAAGGTGGTAATAATACTTTTAAGATCACGATCACCGACTGTAGATGTGGGATTGTTGATAGATGGAGTGTGCGTTATCTAAACGCGAAGGTATTGTCTCCATGCGGTGATGAAAACTATTTGGGGTTACTAAAGGTGTTTCACTCTCGTACTATTCCCAAGTTTATTGAACTATGTGATCTGTACCCCCAACTTATTTTAGCTTATAATTCAGAAGTTTCTTTTAGCTTATTGTTGCTTTTGTTATTCCAAGCTTATTTCCTTTGCTCGAATAAGCTATTTAGCTTTGTTCGTTTCCCTTGTTAAGCTCGATTCGAAAACTTATAATGGTGCAACGAGTCATTTAAACTCAGCTTATTTATAAGCTTGTGTCACCACCTTATTTTCGAGAACATCTTAGATTAGTAGCTTGTTTTTTCTTTTCTTTTCTAAATCTAGCTTTTTAACTTGTTTTTAAGATAAATTATCATGGCTTATTTACTGGATACATTGCCCGAAAAGGGGATTCTAGCACATATCATAAATGGTAGGAAAAAAATCTTTGTTAATGAACGTCTACCAATTGTTTCTAAGGGCCAAATATGTTACTTCAACGGGACTATTGGTGGAAGCCTTAAAGTCTTTGTTAAGAGGGTGCCAATTGGAAGAGAAGATTTGCAAGAAAGAGTTGAAAAGGCATACGCACATTTAGATCGACTTGAAGCCGTGGTTAAACTTATGCTTGTTGAAAGGGACAATCATTTTGTATATTATGCATTCGAGAAGTTCGATTATAGTTTGGATACTTGCATCAAGGGCCACCCTAAGATATCAGAAGTCCAAATTATTATATTAAGGTAATACGAAAGCTATCTATTTTTTAGTTTTGTTTTATATATCATCCTTATAATATCGTGTATTTTTTTGATAAAGGGGTATCGCCAAAGCTCTACATCAGCTCCATTCTTATTCCACACCATTCTTATTCCACATTGCATGCCAATATATGTCCGGAACATATTCTTCTCAAATTTAGAGATGATGGTCCGTACCTTCGTGCTCGTGATGATATTGTTGTCATCAAATTTTGCGAAGTCGATTTGAGACAAAAGTCACGAAAAGAATGTGAGATTAAATGAAAATAACTTACTTGCGGCGTAATTATTATATTTTAACAATTTTATAATTTTTTTGCAATAGTTAAGCAACAGCATGATGCAGAAAAGCATGATGCAGAAAAGCATGATGCAGAAAAGCATGCTTTAGGGAGAACTTATCTGAACTTATGGACAAAAGGAATTTACAGTTTCAAAGAGGGGGATATTACTCCTTGTTTTGTTAATCACCAATTCACTGGATATGATTTAACTTCCCTCGATTCATTCCCTATAGATCTAATAGGAAAGCTTGTGTTTCCCCATAGGTATTACCTTAAAATGTAATTTTTATTTTTGGAATAATTTGTTAGAAAAATGATAAAGTGAAGATCGCACGTTGCGACGAGCACTTTGCCGCTCGGCAGGAGGCTTTGCCGCCCGGCATAGAGCTTGATTGGATTGCCGCCCGGCAGGACCACGATATCAGTTACATTTTTACAATTATGAGCGAATTAACAAGCCATTATGCCTGGAAACCGATCATATACTTGTATTATCAACTGGGGGGACTTAGATTAACTCCCTAAGTCGGTTTGGGAGGATTATAAATAGTTGTGGTGGTCTTAACCTAGAAATATACACAAAAACGCACTTAATCCTTAATTAGGTTAAGTTTCCACCAACTTTATTCACCCCATAAGCTGTAGAAATATCTCTGCAAATCCATGAGAGTGTGAGGACGAATTTGAAGCGAGAAACACCACTCTTTAGAGCTACATTGATTACGGCGATTGGAGGCCCTTGGCGAGCTACATCACAAAACCTTTAGGAATCTTTGTAGGTATTAATCTTTACAAATATTTCTGAGATGTGTCTTAATTTATCATTTGAATGTTGGATTTGTGAAATGAATTTATATATGGAGTAGTCTCATAATACTTATGTGTGGAATGAAATGAATTTGGTAAAATGTTTGATTGTGTATGAATGATGATTTTTGCAAACATGTGGTTTATTTATGTCTTGAGTTCTTTTCTATGATTTGTGGTAGAATACCCACGGAATCATAGGTCGAAAGGGATTCCGTGGCGTAGGCTATTCTCTATTAGTAGTGACAAACTAAAAAGGGGTTTTGGTAATTGACATCTACCATTTTCACATAATCAAATGAGATGGACAACAGGGCTTGAATTCAAGTATAGGTCGAAA
Source organism: Tanacetum coccineum (assembly GCA_026074375.1). Lineage (NCBI taxonomy): Eukaryota > Viridiplantae > Streptophyta > Magnoliopsida > Asterales > Asteraceae > Tanacetum > Tanacetum coccineum. The sequence goes on from BQNB010034489.1 coordinate 24,501, forward strand.
GGACTTGTTGAATCACTTAGGAACATTAATTATCTAGCAAACACACTTAATTGGTTTGGGGTTGATGATGTTCATAGGTCAAAAGGGTTCATCATTAGTTTCATGCATAAATATGATTTGGTGAAGCATACCACGGAGTCAAATCATATACAAATGGGTTTTGTGAATCATATACATTTGTTTACCCAACATAATCAAACATGGATATCAATGACATGGATTTATCGCATAAGTATAGTCTTAAAAATAGAATGCATTTGCTTAAGTAATTACCTTGATTTTGTGACGCTAATGGCCGTGACAACCTTAGTGTCTATCTTGCTACCTAGTATTGGTTTAAACCAAGTCCCGTAGAACTAACTTGACTTACCCGACTTTACTACGATTGAACGAGTATAGTTGCTCATATGTATACTTGGTAATTTCATTAGTCTCGATTATAAATGTAAAACTTGCACCCGACCAACGTCATCAGGCACCTTATCAGGTCCTCAAGCTAAAGCAAGTCACGATCCTTACACTAGCTAAGGAAAACAAGTAATGTCTTTGCTTTTTATGATTTTTATTGATTCAATGCGGCTATATTTATACAATGAATCTGACATCAAGATATATTGTTATCTTTATAGGTTGTTTTGAATTATGTCGATGTAGAGACTGATAATCTAGATGTTCAGGACCGTGCTTACATAAATACATTTGTATACTTCCATACACTTTTTTCTCTATGTAATAGACTTTTTCACTGTGGAATATGAATTGATATTTTTTTAACCCGCTGACCTTTCAGGTGTCTGTGAAACTAACAGAGGTGATATGGAAGTCACTCTTCACATGCTTGATCAACTTGAGGTATAATATACTAAAGTGAACTGTAACACCCCCTTATTTGACATATAGCAGCGGAAGCTAAATTGGGGTATTACTTTATGAATCAACAGTCATAATCATCGAAAACGACTCAAAAGAGACGTTTTGGAAAATTTAGTTATCATTTAATATTATTTCAGAGTTTTACAAAAAGGAGGTCCCAAAATACATATGAAAACATAGAGTTTGAATAATAACAAGTTTGGACGTCCTCAAGTCCAATGCCACTTTATGCCATAGGTTGCTCAATTACCTGAGACAAACATGCTAAAAAGGTCAACACAAAGGTTGAGTGAAATTCACAGGTTGGAAATGTAATAGTTGAATACAAGTCATCATAAGTGGTAATAATTGTACAATTACAATTATCATGGAAAACATTATTATTGCCCTAAGCTCATGACACCAACACGTTAACATAGAAATCACCTCAGTGACATTATTAAGGAACAAATGTCCTCTTGGGAAGGTAACTTGCCAAAGTTACCCATTATTCTCAAATATAGTGCGTTTGATTACCTCATGTACAGGTAAACACAAACGGGATTCGTCAATCCCAATAGATCTATCCACAATATTCGCGTTCACTCGCAAGTGATTAATGGTTCATGATATATGATATTGGCAGTAAAGGTAAACTTAGGCAATAATATATCAGGATAGCATACAGTTAGAAAATACTTGTATTCATGGTTTATAACATGTATCCCCTTACGAGATTTATAAAAACATATAAAGGTGGGACTATGAACTCACCTTGATAAGGTAGTTGATTGATTTGAAATTTAATTCAAATGGAACTAAACAGCCTCGTCACGCAACCTAGGGTAATATGTCAAGTCTTAGTTTGATTGTTTCAAAACTTTATTTCATAAAGTTTAACGTAAATGATTTTGGTTTATTAGTTTGTGAAAACATCGTATCACTGTTCGGGCTATCATAATCCAGAGGTCATGTAGTAAACGTTTGAGGAGCTAGGACACTTTAAATTGTAAATCCAGCAACTCGTCAAAACGTCTACCCAAATGAAAGCCCCTCACATGAAATTCCCTAGTAACGTGATACGTTATAGTTTAAATGATAGGATTTTATTTTTTTAAGTTTCTTCAAAAGCTAGTGGATGATAAATTATGTTAAATATATAAAATAATTATTTTATAGTGTTTCGATCGACGAAGGATAACGACAAATGTGTCGGGCTTTAATAAAATTGAGTCTTATGATATTTAAATATATTTTTATAATTAATATAAAAATAACATTTTATACGCTTGAGAATACGAAAATGACAATATATACCCTTGGTATATATTAATTTACAAATTTAATCCTTTATTTTATATTTAAAACATTTGAACCTTTAACTTTAGAAATTGGCAAAACAAGTCCCTGCAGTTTTTAGTTTAGAGTTTTTACATTTTTGGCCCAAAAGATTAATAGTTTCAAAATGTTATAATATATACCCTTATGCATGAAATGTTTTGCGTTTTTAGTCCAAATTCCATAATCTTTATATTTTTTTATCTCAAAATCAATTTGCAGCTTATAGCTTATTACTATAAGCTAAAATAAGTTAATTTTACGAGCTTGTAGCTTATGAAAAGAGCTTATGAGCTTAAAAATCCAAAATGAGAACATTTGGTTTAGAAATAATAACCCGAAAGCTTAGAGCTTTTAGAGTTTGTTTTTAAGCTTATGTGTAAAAATGAAGTTCAGTCTTATTAGAATAGCTTATAGGACCAGCTTATAGCTTTTCACTTATAGGGTTTATGAATAGAGCTTATTAGGGTTTTAAGGGTGCGTTTGGTTTAGGATAACCAAATAATTAATCTTTAGGGTTTAAGGGCTTATTTCATGTGATCATAAGGATGTATAGAGCTTATTATAATCTAAATGATATGAGCCGTTATTGACTTAACGAGGTTTAACAGCTTACTAGTACACAAAATGGCCTAAAATGGGTCGAAAATGAGCAAATTAACCTAAAAACTTTTGAGATCGAATCAAGAGACTTATTTCTTCTTTAACCTTGGCTGTCAAAAATTGCTTATACTTTTTCTTCTTCCTTTCTTTAGCTTGATTAGAACATGATTTTGAGGTAGTGTTTGATAAAATTGTGTGTTTGTGAAAGTGTGTGTGTTTTGGCTTTATATAGTCTAAAGGAAAGAGTAGTGCCCAAATTTATGTGGGTTTATGACACAAGGTGAGTAGGGTGATGCCATGGGTTTAGCTAGGACTGGACTAATGGAAGCTAGTAATAGCTTTAAAAGGTGTATGGAGATGGAGAGATGTTCGGTTATCATAAGAGGTTACATGGGGGTTTTCTTGGTGTGCAAGTTGGCTAGGTGGTGACAAGGAGGTGATGGAGGTGCTTAGAAAGGTAGTAGGCATGGTGGTGAATCATGGAGAAGGGTGCTTGCTTGGTCTTGGTTTGGTTCGAAACTAGTTAAGTAGTATCGGGGTCATTAGGGTTTCGGGTTAGGGTTTTAGGTTTAGCCGATTGTGTGGAGTGAAATGCAGGGAAAGAAATGTTTAAATGTGGTACGAAATGCCTTAGAAAAATGGATGGAAAATGGGCTTATTTGAATTCTTGCATAAACGGGTTGTACATTAAGCTTAAAGGAGTTGTACTGGGGTTTTTGAGGGAAATATAATTTAAATATTATGCATTGTACAATTGTACACATGCCTTGAAAGCTTGAACATTTATTTTGTATGTAAATATTACATATAATTAGGGTTTTGTTATAAACGTTAACGTTTAAAATCCGTTTTGATATAACGTTATGGAAAGTACGTTAAATAGATAACGTATGGTAAAAATGGAGTTTAAAACATATTGCTTGACATATTATGACATTTACTTGATATAAACGTTGATTGAAATTGGCATTGGTAGGTTGCGTGAGCACGTTTACTTTTGTAATGTAAGGTACGTTACATTATGGATGGAATAAAGCAAAAAATCTTTCTATGAAAATGGTTGCATCTAATTTAATAGATGGAAATTACACTGAGGAAAATTGCATCTAATTTAATAGATGGATAATTACATAGAGGAAAATTATGGGTTGTTATAGTCTCCCAACCTTAAAGAAATCTCGTCCCGAGATTTAGTTGGATGTTGGAGTGATGTTTGGAAATAAATGTGGATACTTGGCACGAATTTGATCTTCGCGTTCCCACGTAAATTCTGGTCCTCTTTTAGAGTTCCATCTTACTTTGACTATAGGGATACGACTTTGTCTCAGTTGCTTGACTTCTCGATCCATAATTTCTATTGGTTCTTCCACAAAGCTCTTTTATTGGAATGACGAGGGATTCGTCAGATAGGCATTTCTTTAGATTAGAAACGTGGAAAGTACTGTGGACATTACTGAGTTCTTCAGGAAGCTCAAGTGTGTATGCCACTGGGCCGACCCTTTTAAGGATCTTAAATGGTCCAATGTACCGGGGGTTAAGCTTTCCTCGCTTTCCGAATCGGATGACACCTTTCCGAGGTGACACTTTTAACATAACACGATCTCCAACTTGGAATTCCAAAGGCTTTCGCCTTACATTGGCATAACTCCTTTGTCGGTCTCTTGCAGCTTGCAAGCGTTGTCGGATTTGAACTATCTTTTCGGTGGTTTCATGGATTATCTCTGGTCTTGTGAGTTGAACATCTCCAACTTCGGCCCAACAGACAGGTGATCGGCACTTTTGACCATAAAGTGCCTCGAATAGTGCTGCCTTAATACTAGCATGGTAACTGTTATTGTAAGAAAATTCTATCAGTGGTAAGTGTCTCTCCCATCCTTTTCTAAAATCTATAACACATGCTCGAAGCTTATCTTCAAGTGTTTGGATGGTTCTTTTACTTTGTCCATCTGTCTTGGGATGATATGTCGTACTCATATCTAATTGAGTACCCAAAGCATTCTGCATTGACTACCAGAATATGGATGTGAAATGAATGTCATGATCTGATATGATGGATATCGACACTCTATGCCATGAAACTATTTCCTTTATATACAACCTTGTAAGGGTTTCCATACTATCTGTCACTCTGGTAGGGATAAAATGTGCTGATTTGGTAAGGCGGTGTATAATGACCTAAATTGTGTCATGTCCACTTGATGTTTTGGGTAGTTTTGTAACGAAGTCCATCATTATTCTTTCCCATTTCCATGTAGGAATCTCTGGTTATATCAGTAAGCCAGATGGCTTCTGATATTCTGCTTTAACTCTAGAGCATGTTAAACACTTGCCAACATATTCAGCAACGATCGCCTTCATGTTAGGCCACTAATAGAGTTACTTTAGATCCTGATACATCTTGTCAGAACCTGGGTAGATGGAATATTTTGATTTATGGGATTCATGCATGATCAAGTCTCTCAAATTACCAAAAAGTGGTAACCATCTTTGGTTCTTGATACAACGAGTTCCACCAAGATGTACTTCAAATGCTTTATCCATTCCTCGTAGGTTCTTAGCTTTTGATGTTCTCTTCTTTGATCGCCTCGGTTTGGGCTTCGAGGATTTGTGATGGTAATTTTAAGTGAAGGGTCATGACTAATGCTCTAACTCGGAGTGGTTTGATTCGTTCCTTTCAGCTTAAGGCATCTGCTACAACATTTGCCTTTCCAGGATGGTAACGAATCTCACAATCGTAATCTGCGAGCAATTCTAGCCAACGACGTTGTCTCGTGTTCAACTCTTTCTGATCAAGGATATGTTGAAGACTTTTATGATCAGTGAACACAGTACACTTTGTACCATACAGATAATGTATCCAAATTTTAAGAGCGAACACTACTGCTCCCAATTCGAGGTTGTGTGTGGTATAGTTCTCTTCATGAGGCTTAAGTTGTCGGGATGCATATGCAATAACTTTTTCTCTTTGCATTAACACCGCTCCCAAACCTAAGAGTGATGCATCACAGTAAACAACAAAATCATTGTTTCCTTCTGGTAATGCTAAGATTGAAGCTTCACAAAGCTTTTGTTTTAGCAGTTGGAAGGCTGACTCTTGGTCTTCCCCCAGATATACTTCTTATTTTTCTGGGTTAATTCAGTCAAAGGTTTTGCAATATTCGAAAAACCTTTGATGAATCTCTGATAGTAACCGGCTGGTCCTAAGAATTGGTGTACTTCTGTAGGTGTAGTAGGAGATGCCAAATTCTTAACTGCTTCAATCTTGGTTGGGTCAACGTGAATTCTTTGACTGTCGATCACGTGCCCGAGAAATTGCACGATATTGATCCAGAAATCACATTTGGAGAACTTGGCATATAATTTCTCCTTTTTGAGTAATTCCGGTATTATTCTCAGGTGATCTACGTGTTCTTCTTTGTTACGGGAGTAGATGAGAATATCATCGATAAATACTATCACAAATTTATCCAAGTATGGTTTGCACACACGGTTCATGAGGTCCATGAACACATCAGGCGCGTTAGTTAAACCAAATGGCATCACTTGGAATTCGTAGTGTACTGGAGAGTTTGGTTCAATGACAACTTGTTCTTCCGAAGAGGATACTATTGGAGGAGCATCATCTTGGTCAACGACGATTGACGATGATGAAGAAGTGTGGTCATTATAAAGAGTATTAGCAGCAGAATTATCAGACACTTCGTTTGAGCTTGTCGGATAGTATTCTTCATACATAGGACCAAACAGATTATCCAAGTCTGTTGTAGAAGGTACAGATTATGAATCTTCCGATGAATCATTGAAATTCATGCAGTTCATTTCGGGTTCTAAATTGTTATATTCAGAAGCCATTGCCGTGAGTTCATCAAACTTGACATGGATCGTTTCCATTATCTTTTTGGTTCGGCGGTTATAGATACGAAATCCACGTGATGACTCAGAATAACCAACAAAAATACCAATGTCAGCCTTCGGTTTCATCTTCCCAAGATCATCATGATCATTTGCTGGATAGCAAAGAGATCCAAACACATGAAAGTATTGAACATTGGGTTTTCTACCGCGAATCAACTCATATGGAGTTTTATTATGCCGAGTGCATACAATAGAGCGATTCTGAGTAAAGCAAGCAGTAGCAATGGCTTCAGCCTACAGAAATTCTGGTGCTTTAGAAAAGATAAGCATTGTGCGAGCAGCCTCGATGAGTGTTCGATTACGTCTTTCAACAACACCATTTTGTTGAGGCGTTCGAGCAATTAAAGTTTTATGAACAATGCCTAACGTTGCATAAAATGACCTTAATTTATCGTTTTTGAATTCAGATCCATTATCAGTTTGAATCGTCAGATTTGAAGCCTTTAGATTCCTTTGAACTTGATTAACAAAATCAATAATCATATTTGGAGCCTCATCCTTGGTGCGAAGAAAATATACCCATGTGTACCGAGAATAGTCATCAACGATCACGAGAATATATTTCTTGCCATTGATACTTGCGACTCTCATTGGTCCACACAAATCCATATGAAGTAATTCGAGTTTGGATTCAGTGCTTGGAACTAACTTAGGTAAAAGTGAAGCTTTCCTGCTTTTACCCTATTCACAAGCTGAACATAAATGGTTTTTGCGGTACTTAAATTTTAAAAGCCCATCAACTAGATCGTAGGAAGTGAGTTGGTTAATGGTGTCAAAATTTAAATTAGACAACCGGTGATGCCATAGACAAGATTTTGTTGATGTGGCTCTGGATATTAAGCACACTGGAGAAGAAGCCGCCATCTCGAAAATAGAGATAGTATAGAGATTTGAATTTCGAGAACCCGTAAGTAAATCACCTCCTTCTAAATTCTGAACATAACACATGTTTGATCGAAAGGCTACTTCTAAATCTCCATCACAGAATTGTCCAACCGAAAACAGATTATGCCCAAGGCCTTCAACATAGTAGACATGACAAATAGTGAGATTGCCTTGAACATAATCTCCATAGCCTGTGATTGCAGCGAAATGATCATTCCTAAAGCGGAATGTTCTAATGAATTTCTTAACAAAATTTCTTAGCATTTGAAGATTTCCAGTCATATGCTTTGAGCATCCGCTATTAACAATCCATAGTACAAGCTGGATCACCTGCATTACATAAAACAAATGCAGATGGAAGAGTGGACGGTTTGGCTACCCATTTGTTAGTGGTAACCGGTGTGTTAGTCTTAGATGTAACACTGGTTCTACACTTATGCACATTAGATTGTGATTTAGCAGTTTTGCTTTTGGTTGTCCAATTAAAACCTTGTTGATATTCAAACCACTTTTGCCATTTTCTGCTTGTTGCTATTTTATTTTACATGTAACTGCTAAGTATCCTACTTTGACTAGATTTCTGAGATAGTGGCGACACACTTGAGACCTTATTTGTTGTTGTTGGGGTTTTAGCAACACTGAATCTAGATTTTGTAACTACAGATAAGCTCCTAAACTCTTAGATTTTGCTGCTACAGGGGAAGTGAATAAGGCTCTCTTGACACTAGATTTCCTAGTCAAAGCATTACGTGCAACACATTTTTCATGAGAATGCAAAAATACATCAAGACCACAAGAAATACACAACATATTCAAACCATCGTTTACAGCATTTACAGTCTTAGAACTTGTTATACATGCATTGGTTTGACAAATATTCGAAGGTTTTGTTTCACATTTATTAGAATCTATGCTAACATTATTTGTTGTCTTCAAAACATCTCTTAGTGTTCTTCAAGACATTATTCTTCGATTTATTGTCCTTAGACTTGGGTCTTCTAACACTATTTGAATTGCCTACACCTGTGGAATTGGAAACATTTATGTTAGCCTTAGAATCTGGTGTTTTTGTGTCTTCCTGATTGATCTTATACATTCCTATTGCAATTACATTCGCATTGTGTTGTTTTTTCTCAACTGTGGGAATGGACTGTGAAGTGACTGGATTTGACTTATCTGAAGTAACCTTAGTGTTTGACATGTTCTTAGCCTTAATTGCTGGATTCTTGTTAAACGGTGTTACACAAAGAAGTTGTCCTAAGGTCTCAGATTTGTCAAACTTAGTATTCACATGTTTCCCTTTGCTAGTCGTTTTTAGCTTACTCTTAAGTTCAGAAATTGTCATCAAAAGATCTTTCAGGAAACCCACGAATATACCTTTCAATCTTCTTCTTTTCAGTAGGCACCAATTCATGACACATCGATTTTGAGCACGAACATCAACATAAGCATAAGTCTTTTGATTGACATGTTCAATCAATTCATCAACTTCTTTTTGATTGTGAGCCCGTGTTACTTTGATGGAATTAAAAAGCTTTTGAAATTCAAGTTTAATGTTTTATCTTTCTTGAACAACCGACTCAACTTGACTTTTTAGTAACACGTTCTCAAAATTCAAAGTTGACAATTTTGACTTCCAAGAGACATCACAAGCCATTTTCTCCTTTTGATGTTGTAATTTTAGTTCAAAATCAATGCTTTAAGCTTGTGACAGCTTAAAATCATTTTCGAGAATTTTGATTCTTTTGAGCAAATTGGCTTGGATATCTTTGGACTCAATTGAACTTTTCCCAAGTTCTTCTTTTAACAACTCATGTTTTTGTTTCTCAACCAAAATCAACACACAATCTCAGATTCCACTTGTCAAGGATACTTCCAAAAGTCGATCAATCTCATTTTGAAAAAGAATTTATGTTGGAGATTTTTTGTTAACTTTTTGTTCCATTGACTCAAAAATATTTAACATTTCCTGCACTTCCTCAATGAGTTCTTCTTTTATTTCTTTCAAATTCTTGTATAAAGATTTCGACATCAGAATCACATCGCTTTTATAAAACTCTCTTAATTCATTTTGACTATCAAACATCCACCTACGTTGTGTGTCTTGCAAAAGAGTTTTATTAATCCTTGTTTGTAAACCGGTAATTGCAACACCCATTGTGTCAAACATTTTTAACAATCTACTCTCTTTTGGCATTTTTAGAACTGGTGATTCCGATGGAACATCTTTAGACTCAGAACCATTATTAGAAGTAGAAGGAATTGAAAAATATGTTTGTTCAGCAGAAAATTCTTGTTGAGGAACAAATGTTTCATAAAGCGCATTTAACTTTGCATAATTAATTTGAACCATTTTGTTTCTCATTTTATTCGACTTTCTTCCGCATCCTCTAAAGTTTCCTCTAAATCAGGTGAATCAATTATCAACTTATCACTATGAAGTGAATCACCATCATACATTTTAGGTTGTGCTGCAATGGCCTTCTTGAGACGTTTGGGATTCTGATAACCCAACCCAGCTTTAAGAAAAGGATCATAAACTTTATTTGGTTTCTTTCCAAGCATGTGAATCGTTTGGATAGACTGACCCATTTTATAAACAATTCGATCATGAGAACTTAGTTTCTCTTCGAGATCAACAATATCTTCAAGATATCGATTTTCTCGTTCTTTAAAAGCCTTTTTAGCTAACCGAGTTTCATGTTGAATTATTAGCTTTTCATTTTCAATTTTGAAAAATCACTTTGAATTTTATCCTTTTTTTCAAAAGCCGGTTAATCGTGTCCTTATCATTCCTTAACTCACGTACCAAATCATCACATGTTTCTTTATACTTTGAACATTGAATTGTTTTTTACTCAAATGTTTTGACCCGATCCTTAAACGTCTCAAGCTCCTATTGTAGCAAATCTTTTTGCTTTTTGAGCTCATCATTCAAACGTTTTTTATTTTTAGCTTCACGTTGAACATTATATGCTAGCATTTGTATTTCATGATATTCATCATGAGCATTTGAATCATGTTCAGAAGTGCCACCATTATTTTCCACATGAGGATCGTCAAATATGATACTAGAATCAATTTGATCATCATCAGATGTGTGAATAAAAGTTTTACTCTTCACATGACTTACGTGTTCATGAGCCTTGGATGAAACATTTACCTGACTCACAACCTTTGCATCATATGATGGCATAGTCTCAGCATTTCCATCAGCTGGTTGAATTCGAGCCATCAACATGACTGTTGTAGTCAATTCCTCCAACGTTTCTTCTCCATATGCATTATCAAGCATGAAATCATTCTGTTCATTGCTGAGATGACTTCTAGCTTCATCCTTCATAGCTAGCAACATTTGTTCTCTGAAATACTTTGCATCACAAACTTTTGGTTTTTGACACTCACGAGCATAATGGCCTTTCTCATTGTAATTGTAACACTGCACATTCATTACTTGCATTAAACCCTTGAGTTCTATATCTCCCTGCATTCTTGTTAGCATTTCCACCGTAACCAGTATTCTTGGTTTGTATGTCAACTCGACCATCCTGAACCACAGCTTGATTCCTTGTGTTAAAGGAAACACGAAGAAGATTATTGGTGGGTGTAGAGAACTTTTGAGAGATTGCTCGAGCGAGTAACATTATAGCAGTTGTAAGCTTATCCTCTTAAGCTTGTCCTCTTGAGAATCCCCTTGTAACTCCCTTTGATATTCGTCATCATAATCAACAACAGATGGAGGATGTGTGACATAGTGTGATTGTGGAGAATAAGAAGAATTTGCATGAGAGTGTGATGAAGAAACATTTGAATGAGCAATAAGAGCTAATGGACCATGATTCTTGGCAGTTTTCTTTGCCCTAGATGCTAGAACATGTGGTTCAAATTGCACTAACGAAACATACAACACATCATATGAGACTGCATTTCCGGTTTGATTGTGACGAACCATGGTAACATATTTTCTCCATTCTGGTTGCAAGCAATTAAGAAACTTCGTGTTGATTGCGACTGAGATAGGACGAACATTATTACGATCCATGATGTTCATAAGTGTTGTCAACCTTTCGTGCACAAAATCTAACGATTCCCCTTCTTTTGCTGCAAACATATCAAACTCATCCATAAGACGTGAGTGTCTCACATGAGTAGTGATATTAGATCCATGCATCAACCTTTTGATTCGTTCCCACATTTCTTTAGCATTCTTACATGCATCCACTGAATTGTATATATCATTTGGTATTGCTTGAAGAAGATAATTCATAACCCTGACATCAGCAATGTATTGCTTTTTGTTACCCTCAGTCATTTTGGACAATGATTCAAGTATTTGATCTGCATGGTTATTTGGATCAGGAATCATTGGTCTTTGATAAGGTCCATTTTGTATCGAAATCCACATTCTTTCCTCGTCTTCAAGCTTGTTGTCCAAAAACCTTATGAATCGACTTTCCCATGGAATATAATTCCCCTTCTCAAGCATTGGAGGTCTTTTATTAGCTCCTGAATCAGCTAGAGTTTGTTGATTCGAATTGTTTGGATTATTCGAAGTAGACATGTTGTATCAAATGATTACAAAGCAAACTTGGATCGTTTTGGAGATAAAGTATTGTAATCATGAAGTTAAGAAGCAATAACAACCGTATCTTGTATTACAATGAAGCCTTGAGTAAACAAAAGACTAAGTAACACTTTAAGCTTTGATACAAAAGCACAATTTCCAAGATTAGAAGATACGAAACCTCTTTAACTGTGTTACGAAACTCAAATAATGAGATACGAAACCTCTGAACAGTGTTACGAAACCCAGTAATTGTGTTACGAAACCTCTTGACTGCGTTACGAAACCTCCCAATTATGAAAGCAATGCTACGAAACCTCTTGAATACGAAACCAATCTTTACGAAACCTCAGACTGTAATACGAAACCTCTTTACGAAACCTTCAGTGACAAAAACTGTGATACGAAACCTTAAATTACAAAACCAAACCAAGCTTTTGATACGAAACCACAAAGAATACGAAAGATTCCACAGTCTATGAAACCAAACGGTTACCGAAAGCTCAAGGATACGAAACCTCCTTTCGTAAATTCCAAATAACCTCTATTTTCGTTAAACTCAAGAAATCCCTTACTTTCATAAATTCTTAGCTACAAAACCTAAAGAAAATCTATTAATCTGATTTTAAGCATATTAGAGTGATAATCTTAATGTTATCCTTTCAAATTAACAAGTTTCTATGTTACTAAAGCTAGTTTTAAGTATTACGAAAGCGATTCTACGCTACGAAAGTTAAGAAATGACTTACGTATAACAGTTACAAAAGTTTTCTACCTTACGAAAGCTCAAAAAAGTCTTACGAAAGTACTTTTCCCGCCTAAAAACAGTTATCGAAACCTATTTCTTGCTTACAAAAGCTATCAAATCCATTTTTTCGATCAAATTTAATCCAAAACACGTATTTTTCATAAACTAGATATTAAATCTACAAATTGATGGTTACGAAAGCTAATATCTTGCATTTTAAGATCAAAAAGCACATCAAATCATAAATCTAAACCATACGAAATCTACTGTTCATCCTTACGAAAGCTTGTATGATCGAATTTCTTACAATTAGGCTCGATTTGATCACGAAAACTATACTAGATCTCTCTCGGCGATAGATACCACTTGTTAGATGCTATGTTTGCTAAGTAGATACCATACGAAAGTTACTAGAATAAAGAAGAGGAGCTAGAGAGTATTTTCATCATTTTTTAAATTTTCATTTCAAAAGGGAAAATAGAAATGGGAGGGAGAAGTGAATGTTACAAAGACAAGACATGTATATATACTCCTTCAAGATGAGTATATATACTTATTACAAAACTATTCTATTTTTCCTACACTTAGTCAAACTTTAGTCAACTTTACCAAGATAGACTTTATTACATCAAAACTACTAATAAAACTATAAACTAAACTAAGACCAACTCGTAATAATAATTAACACTTTTTATCGTTTCTAACGAAACCAACCAAATGTCATGTATAGCGCTAACGGACGTGATTGGGGACCAAATACTTGAATTCTTTTATGATTTTAGGTATGCCTAGAAGTCAAATTAGAACCGGATGAATGGGTCAAAGATAGTGGATGATCAATACATATGACGGGCAACAAAGATCTCTTGTCAACCTATGAAGCTATTAATGAAGGTAACGTAGTGTTTGGTAGTAACACTAAAAGCAAAATCATCAGAAAAGGTACGATCAATCACAACTCTCTAACTATTCATGATGTTAGCCATGTATAAAATCTTAGTTTTAATTTACTTAGCATAGGTCAAATATGTGATAAAAAGTGCAACGTACTCTTTAGTGAAATCGGTAGCGAAATCCTTAAAGATGGCATTACCATAGGTATAGGGATTAGGAAAAATGGTCTTTATATAATAAAAATGGGAAATTCACCTAAAGATAGTCTTTGTCTAACTTCAATAGATGATACTTCGACCTTATGGCATCGAAGATTGGGTCACGCCAATATGTGACTTATTCAATCGCTATCATAAAAGAACTTGTTAGAAATCTACTGAAGCTAAAATTTGAAAATCATTTTTGTGACGCTTGTAACATAGGAAAACAAGTACACGCAAGCCATAAGGCTAAAAACATGATTTCAACTACAAAATGTCTAGAACTTTTGCAAATGGACTTGTTTGGTCCATCGGCCGTTCAAAGTTATGGAGGTAACTTTTATACTTTCGCCATTGTCGATGATTACTCAAGATATACTTGGACTAGATTTTTGAAACATAAAAATGAAGCTTTTGACCACTTTGAAATTTTGAGTAAGAAAATTCAAGTCCAAAAGGGTTGTCTCATTATTTCAATTCGTACAGATCATGGTAAGAAATTTGATAATGAAGTACAATTTGGAGCATTTTGTGATGCTAACGGTATCACCCACAACTTTTCGGCTCCACGTACTCCACAATCAAATGGGGTTGTTGAACGTAAAAACCGTATTTTACAAGAAATAAGTCAGACCATGCTTAATGAACAATTTATCCCTCAAAATTTTTGGTGTAATCCCGTCGACACCTCCACATATCTTAAATAGGATTTTAATTAGACATTTCCTAGGAAAAACTCCTTACGAGCTTTTCAAAGGTAAATTCCTTTATTAGAATACTTCAAAGTATTCAGTAGTAAATGCTTAATTCTTAATACTAAAGATTATCTTACTAAATTCGACCCTAAATCTACCGAAGGCGTCTTTCTTGGTTATTCACCTAATAGTAAAGCTTATATAATTCTTATAATTCTAAATAAAGAAACCATGAGGATTGAAGAATCTTTAAATGTAAGATTCGACGGAAGCCCTCCTCCTAAATCATCACCTTTAGTAGATGATGACATAACCAAAATCCAAATTATAGAAAATCAAATAGAAGACGTAGAAGTCAAGGAAAATGAACCATTAAACAAAGAAATTATCAATATCAAGGAATCTAAAGACCATCCCATAGAATCGGTCATAGGAAGTCTAAACGAGAGGACTCTAAGATCTCAAGTCCAAAACCAAAGCAACTTCTTTTGTTTCGTATCTTCTGTAGAACCTAAAAACATTAAAGAAGCCAAAAGTTAGACTATGTATATGCAAGAAGAACTAAACTAATTTGTAACAAACGATGTTTGGAGTCTTGTTCCACCTCCTAATAATCAAACCGTAATTGGTACTAAATGGGTCTTTAAAAATAAACCGGATGAAAATGGTATAGTGTCTAGAAACAAGGCAAGACTTGTCGCGCAAGGATACAACCAACAAGAAGGAATAAAATTTGATGAAACTTATGCTCCCGTAGCAAGACTAAAATCTATAAGAATCCTCCTTGCTTATGCTTGTGCACATGACTTCAAGCTTTTTCAAATGGATGTCAAAAGTGCTTTCTTAAATGGTTTCATAAACAAATTCTATGTCTCCCAACCTCTCGGATTTGTCGACTTCAAAAAACCTAACCATGTTTTCAAACTCAAAAAGGCTCTTTATGGTCTTAAACAAGCACCCAAATTTTGGTACGACAGACTCAAGGCCTTCTTCCTTGACCATAAGTACACCATAGGCTTGGTAGATAACACTCTATTTACCAAGAAAAGAGACTCACATATCATCATTATCCAAATTTACATGGACGACATCATCTTTGAATCAACTTGTCAAGACCTTTGCGATGATTTTTCTAAAATCATGCACGACGAGTTTGAAATGAGCATGATGGGTGAATTGAATTTCTTTCATGGTTTACAAATCAAACAACTAAAAGATGGAATATTTTTTAAACAATCCAAATACATTAAGGAAATGCTTAAGAAATTCGGTCTAGAAGATTCCAAACCCATCAAAACTCCTATGTCATCTGAAACCAAACTTATCCAGGACGAAGACGGGGAATCTGTTGACGACACAAAATATCATGGCATGATTGGTAGCCTTCTCTACCTTATGGCTAGTCGGTCGGACATCATGTTTAGTGTTTTTCTATGCGCCCATTTTCAAGAAGATCCCAAAACTTCTCATCTTGAAGCGGTAAAAAGGATTTTTAGATATATTAAGGGAATAACTCATTTAGGACTATGGTATCCCAAAGGAACGGGAGTAGAAACCATCGTTTACGCCGATTCCGATCATGCGTGATACTATGTCGGTCACAAAAGTACAAGCGATGTGTGCACATTCATGAGATGTTGCCTCACATCGTGGTTCTTTAAGAAATAAACCGCCCTTGCCATTTTCACCACCGAAGGCGAATACGTATCCACCGAAAAATCTTGCCAACAAGCTTTATGGATGAACCAAGTCTTAGTTGACTATGACATCAACTAGATGCCATACCTGTCCTTTGTAACAATAAAGGTTCCATCGACCTAAGCAAAAACCCCGTTCTCCATTCCCGTACCAAATATATAGAATGGTAGGGATAACTTTGATACCAATTGATACGAACCTATCTTATACTAGGTTCCTATAAATTCATATGTCCAAATGTAGAACTCACTCAAAAAGCTAGCTTGTAAGCGGAGAGGCACCTATACTTATAAACAACCAACCAATCTTATACTTAAACGATCTGAGATCAAAACAAAGGCTTTGGCACCCTTGACCACTAGCACAAGCAAGATCCAACTTCAGAATGAGAAAAAGAATACCGGACCAGAATTTGATGATCCCGGGCTTCTCATAAACACTCGAATTTAAATGGGGCATTCGATCCGAAGAGAAAAAAAGGAGGAAGTTGTTGTGTTTCGGGATAACAACAGTGAGTTTGAGTAGGATACGGATCGAATGTGATAGGAAATCATTACACACGGAATCTAGAAGGGGTCGTTTGGGGTTGATTGTCGCTTCATAAAGTTAAAGATGTCGATATTCGAGAGTGAAGGTGCTCATGGATGGATATATTACATGAAACAAAATTTTAACATCAAGAAATCCATAGAATGGATTAGTTGTGGGCTGCAGTTTTGTGTATAGAGGGTCCTGCCCCGTTTAGGTCTCGAGGAGGGTTAAAGAAACGGTTATCACAACGTTTTCAACAAATTTATGAGGGAACACTCTATGAATAATTTTTAGGCATCACTTAAGATGATACTGCTATGGATTATATGGCTTTATTTGAGAGATTGACATGTCAACATGTTGACGTTCTAGAACCGGTTTTGAAGGACACATTTATGAATGGATTCTACATCTATTCGTGTTATGGAACCATAAAGGCTTCACCATGCCATGAAGTTGTCAATTTCTATTGATGAGAACAAGACTTGTAATAATGTCTTATGGGGAGGTAGGTCACATCGTTCACAATATAGCAACCCACTTTCATGGGAGAGAACTTTAGTTGATTAACTGATTTGTATATACAATCCAAGAAAGTTAAAGGATTATGTTATTAGTGTGATAAGAAATTCACCCGCAAGTCATCGTGTCCAAGTCAGACTTTACAAGTGATGCTAGTTGATGGAAGTGACTAGGCGGAACCAGACCTTTAGAACAAA
This sequence comes from Tanacetum coccineum, assembly GCA_026074375.1. Classification (NCBI taxonomy): domain Eukaryota; kingdom Viridiplantae; phylum Streptophyta; class Magnoliopsida; order Asterales; family Asteraceae; genus Tanacetum; species Tanacetum coccineum. The sequence goes on from BQNB010034489.1 coordinate 42,143, forward strand.
CGATGGGTTCCCGGAACAAAGATCGATTAAAAGGAAAATTTAATGTCGCGCCTTGAGGACAAGTGTGTGCTTTGGCGGGGAGTAATGATACCATCTAGCGTTTTTAGGCAATTTTTATAATTGAATGGCTCATTTAAATTATATGGAAAACTAGAAGGTGGTTGAATAGTTTTACCGTTTTAAAATTTGATTTTCGAAGGTTAGATTTGAATTTATGTGAGGTTAACGATGTTGATGTTTGTATGATGTACTAAGCAAGTATAAAATGCAAGTAAATTAAATACAGATTAGGAAATATAAAACTGAGACACAAGCGTTTATAGTGGTTCGGCTGCAAGGACACCTTCCTTGCCCTACTCCACTCCCCGAGTCACCTACTCGAGAGTTCGTAAACACTAGTTACCAATCTCCTTCAAACGGCGGAAAAGCCTCACAACGTCGCTTATTCCTTGTAACGGTACAAAGCTAAATACCAGATTCTAACAAAGGTATAATCAACCCAATGCAATCACACTTCTTTTACAAGGATGATGAATGATCCTACAACTACTAAATGATGTACAAAATACAGAAAAGTAATCTTGACAATGTGATGGAGATGTGAAACAAGATTGCTTGAACTTGATCGTCTCGTATGTTTTTCGACAATTTCTTCTACAAAGAGAATTACCTACAAATGATGAATGAAACTACCTAGAACTGAAAAATGAGAGAATGATCAGATTGTTAGAGATATTAGAATAAGAATGGGTGAGTAAAACATGAGAAATGGCTTGGTATTTATAGGCCTGAAACTAAACTGTAGCACGGTTTTGCCGGTTCCTTCTGCAAGAGGGAACCGACCGTTATAAGCCTATGGAACCGGCTGCCCTGTAGCCCGGTTCTATCCGGTTCCTTAATCTAGATGGAATCGGCCAATGTTAAGAGATGGAACCGGCATCTTGACATAAAATTCGAATTTTAGATTGCCAAATCTTGAAAGATTATGTGTAATATTTGTAGATTTATCTAAGATATGGTAAGATGATTATGTCATCAATGATGTAAATAGAAATGAAAAATACATGTGTAAATGGTTAGTTTAAGTGATACATGTTTAAATGATTACTTGTAACGATCTATGTTTTGTTATCGACAAAACACGAGAGGATCGTAAGATAGAAATAAACATTTTCATTGGTTTATTTGTATTAACAATCTTCCCTTTTTTGTTGATGACAAAACATAAGATTGTTGCAAGTAAAAAATTTAAAGCGTTTAAGCGTGAAGTATTAAATCATAGACTTTTTACTTCCCTTCTCCCTTTTTTGTCGAAACAAAAAGGTTTGTTATGCAAGACTAAAATAAGTATTGATTCAAGGAGAGTCAATATGCTATGGTATACCCGAGAGTCGATCCGAAACGAATCGAATGCCATAATGAGAGTTGATTTGGAGAGAATCAATTTGCAATGCTCCCCTTTAACGAAGGCATCCTCTTAGGAGAGGGAATCATCAAAGAAGTGTAAAGGTACAAGAGAAAAGTCAGTGAAACAATTTAGTGTAAGCTCCCCCTTGTTTTGAGAGTACCTACAAGACAAAAATTAGAAGCAAGAAAAAAATCTTCTACTGTAGAACTGGCTCGGGCGGTTCTCTTTGTGAGAGGGAACCGGATACTGTACATAAAGTCAAAAATTGACTTTTTGAAAATGGTTGATACAAAATATAATTAAGGTATTTTGTAGGAAATAAATAATCAGCTTATAGAACATTGATTCCTTGTAATAAAATAATCGACCATTTTGTGACATTAAGATTAATACAAAAATAGGAAAAACTAAGAACAAGGATAGTTTTATTTATCTCCTATATTAAACTAATCTAAGAGTTATTCTTGTGGGTGAGGATGTCGAGGCGCTCGAGAATGTGATTGAGGATGAACCTCATTTCTTCACGAAGATCGTTGATAATGACTTGCGTTCGTTGATAATGATCACAAAACATTTCACGAGTGATCATGGGTAGGGGATTATTGGGTCCCAATAGCAGAAGTTGTGGTGGCAAAGGTGGAAAAGGTGGTTCCATGGCGGGAAGAGGCGGTGGTTGGATAACCAAACGCTCGATTGAGTCAAAAGAGGGTTATGGTAGTGGTGGATTGGCGGTTCTTGGAGGCAAGTCCTCAAGCGAATTAAAGAATGGGTGAGGTGATGTGGGATGTGTAGAAAATATTAGTTCAACGGGGTCCAAGTTAATGGCTAGAGGAGAGGATTGTTTGGATGGTTGAGATGGTGCCGGTGGAGGGGAGGTTAATGGTGGAGGAGTTGTCTTGGGAGTGTTCAAGAGTTTGCTTGGTGAGATTCCCGGTGATGTGATGGGATAAAGAGGTGGAGATACAATCATGGTTGATGGAGGAACTATTTGGTAATCGGTGGGCGGAGACAAGTTTTGATATGGAGGTGAAGTGGGTCAAGGGTTTTGGACCAAAGGGCGGGTATGTCATCTAGTTTAATGTCATAGTCAACTAAGGCTTGTTTCATCCATAAAGCTTGTTGGCAAGCTTTTCTGGCGGATACGTATTCGGCTTCGGTGGTGGAATGGCTAGGGCGATTTGTTTCTTGGAGAACCACGATGTGGGGCAACATCCCATAAATGTGTACATACCGCTTGTACTTTTGGGATCGACATAGTCTCCCGCATGATCGAAATCGGCGTAAACGATGATTTCTACTCCCGTTCCTTTGGGATACCATAGTCCTAAACGAGTTGTTCCCTTAATCTAAAAATCCTTTTTACCGCTTCAAAATGAGAACTTTTAGTATCTTCTTGAAAACGGGCGCATAAACAAACGCTAAGTATGATGTCCGGCCGACTAGCCGTAGTATAATGAGAAACCATATAAGATGAAAAACTAGCCACTGAGTTTTAGTTTTATATATCTTAATTTGTAATAAAAGCTTGAGAAAAATATAAAGAAACCTACTTCGAATTGAAGATAATGATGCCGAATTGAAAAAATAAGATCGAAATTGATTTAATTAATTACGAATTGAAATGTTTAAAATCTTAAATTAAAGTATTAGAACATGATTGAAAAAATTAAAATGAATAAAAATGATACGTAGTTGTTTAAAGCTATCCCCAGTAATGACACTGGACGACCTACATTTTTCATGCCACATCAGTTTTCTCTCTCCGGCGACCTATATGCGACTTTTTAGCCCCAGTAAGACAACCTACCTTTTTTTTAAAAAATTAACAACAAAATTAACATTCATTAATAATAAACGCGATAATCTAAATAATCTTTTTCAAATAACATTAAAAAAACATACAATAAATTAAAAAATTAATACTTAACTTCATTATTATGTTAGCTGTTTTAAATAATGAGTCTAAATTTTTGTACCAGAAACAAACATGATTTTCAATATTCTTTAACACGCCTCCGATGTAAGACATGTTCGTACTACGTTTCAAATTTCGCTAACGTTTTTTGAAACACAACGAGGTTAGAAGACCCGCTCTCGTTCATCCGTTGGACACTATTGTAAACGACACTAAACGCAACAATTTTAGGACGAATCAAAATTTTCCATTTGGTGATGATGGCATCGTATCCTCGAGTCCCCCCCCCCCCCCCCATTTCTTTCTCAAAGTAAGCAACAACCTCCGACCAAACCCCCCTCTTCATGGCGTCTCGGGTGACGTAGTTTTTCGTTACGTTGCACCAAGCTGTACACAACGTGATCTCTTCCGCTGTTGTCCATGGTTGTGACGTCTTGGCAGATGACGGTTTGAAGTGGAAGCCGAAACGTTAGACATTGTAAATAAAAATGAGAAGTATAAGATAAAAGTGGTTTGAATTTGTGTATAAAATGATGAAATGAATGAGGTATTTATAGGGTTTAAAAGGGTTAAATTTAATAGGTTTAAAAAGGTTTTTTTTATTAATATAACAATACAAATTGTAATGTTTTTGTTGTTTGTTTGTCGATCGTGGGGACGACCAATTCAATCAAATGAGAAGTACTCGACCGACAAGCATGATCTAGCCACAATGGCTCGACCGACAAGGGACAGCAACGACCAAGTCGGTCGTGGTTTCCATTGTGGGCAACCTAAGAAATCGAAGAATGGAAAAAAGAAAGAGAAAGGAAAAGGGTTTGACACCAAATGGCTTGTATCTCAATGGTACCTTATGTTGTGTATGAAGCTCTCACTTAAATGGTTGTGGGTTTAAGTCTTGCTTACGATATGTGAGATAATTTGTGGTTTAAATATTATGAAATACGGAGTAGTTACTAATTACCGTTCTAAAAAAAGGGTTTGACACGTGTTGGATGCTTGACCCGTTTTAAACTTTTATTTTCGTGTGGTTTTATATTTGAACAGGCTCGTAAAAGAATTTTATTTTTTTCCCTGCATAAGTTTGTTACATTTGTAAGAGTGAAAATATATTAAAAACCATGACGTTTTTCACATTTACAGTTGTATAAAAAAGGTTAGTACTTGTTAGCGTACAAACATAAAATTCACATCTATATCTATATTATTTATAAAGAGTGGATGTCATTTTTGAAATCTTAAAATTTGAAAACTTAAATTAATGTAGTTTACCTAAATTACTCCTAAGTATTTCTTGATACACCTTAAGTTTGACCAATTTTAAACCTAACAACTTTTAAAAAACACACCATATTAATTTAAAAAAAAACACACGTTTTATATTTTAAAAAAATACACGCTTTGCATTAAAGGTCAAATAAGAATCACGATTTCGCAATCATAATTCTTTGCCTTTTATACACTGTTGTTTTACGCGGTTATACGTCTAGTTTTATAAAAGGGTGTAGAGAAAAATTTGCATATCAGCCATGTGAGGATGTTGATTTTTTATCTATAGCAAGTTCCCATGTGTCATGAAGTTGGGCTAAGAGTTTTGTTATATTAGCGATTCGTTTATTTGGGCCTGTAACAAATGTTGTTGATGCAAGCCCAATAGAACAGAAGCCCATTATGGCCGTATTAAACATTAAAAAGTGTTACTTGGCAAGTAGGTTTGTGGATCGGTTCAGTTATCGGGTTGTTTCGTTTCACCGCGCTGCAGGCGACTCACCACCGCCTATCTCACTCTCCCTCACTCAACTACGCGGGTCATTCCCCCCCCTCTGAAATCCGGAACTGAACCGATAATCGAATTGAAACTAGCATTGTACTAAGAATTTTGGTTGGTTTAAAACTCACAATCTGTTTTCTCAAAACTCCTTGGAACAAAGTCAACGGCACCGGTTAGGGAAGAATGATACCATTGAGTCAATGTCGATTAGTCTATATAGTTATAGTTATTATAAATTTGTAAATACAGTAATATAGTTAAAAGTAACATATGCAGGCATTTTATAAAAGTGAAAACCGACTCGAACCGACGAACCGAGCCGAAACCGAACCGAACCGACCTTATTCGGGCGTTTCGTTTTTTATATATATTTCGGTTTTAATCGGTTCGGTTCGGTGGAAAAATACCCCCCCCCCCCCCCCCCCCCCCTACCCACGACCCCACCCCACCCCCCCCCCCCCCCCACCCCCCCCCCACCACCCCCCCCCCCCCCCCCCCCCCCCCCCCCCACCCCCCCCCCCCCCCCCCCCCCCCCCCCCCACCCCCCCCCCCCCCCCCCCCCCCCCCCCACCCCCACCCCTCCCCCCCACCCCCCCCCCCCCCACCCCCCCCACCCCCCCCCCCACCCCCCCCCCCCAACCCCCCCCCCCCCACCCCCCCCCCCCCCCCCCCCCCCCCCCCCCCACCCCCCACCCCCCCCCCCCCCCCCCCCCCCCCCCCCGCCCCCCCCCCCCCCCCCCCCTCCCCCCCCCCCCCCCCCCCCCCCCCCCCCCCCCCTCCCCTCCCCCCCGCACCCCCCCCCCCCCCCCCCACCACTCCCCCCCCCCCACCCCCACCCACCCCCCCCCCCCCCCCCCCCACCCCCCCCCCCCCCCCCCCCCCCACCCCCCCCCCCCCCCACCCCCCCCCCCCCCGCCCCCCCCCCCACCCTCCCCCCCCCCCCCCCCCCCCCCCCCCCCCCCCCCCCCCCCCCCCCCCCCCCCCCCCCCCCCCCCACCCCCCCCCCCCCCCCCCCCCCCCCCCCCCCACCCCCCCCCCTCCCACCCCCCCCCCCCCCCCCCCCCACCAACCCCCCCCCCCACCCCCCCCACCCCCCCCCCCCCCCCCCCACCCACCCCCCCCCCCCCCCCCCACCCCCCCCCCCCCCCTACCCCCTCCCCCCCCACCCCCCCCCCCCCACACCCACCCCCCCCCCCCCCCCCCCCCCCCCCCCCCCCCCCCCCCCCCCCCCCCCCCCACCCCACCACCCCCCCCCCCCACCCATCCACCCACCCCCCCCCCCCCCCCCCCCCACCCCCCCCCCCCCCATCCCCCCCCCCCCCCACCCCACCCACCCCCCCCCCCCCCCCCCCCCCCCCCCCCTTATTCAACGCGAAACACACTTATTCAAAAACCGAAAACCGAACAGAACCGACCTTATTCGAGTCCGGTTTCGATTTGTAGATTTGATATTCTATACGGATTATCGTTGCCAAATTTTCCTTATTTTCGGTATTTCGGGTCGCTTCGATTAATTCGATTCAGGAATGATACCAGTGAGTCAATGTCTATAGGTCTAAGTTATTAGTTTATCTTCTCTAAAGAAGGAAAAATTAGATTATAAATTTGTAAAAAGTAACATATGCAGGCATTTTATAAAAGTGAAAACCGACCCGAACCGACGAACCGAGCCGAAACCGAACCGAACCGACCTTATTCGGTTCGGTTTTGTATTTTATATATATTTCAGTTTTAATCGGTTCGGTTCGGGTGAAATTATTCAAACCGAAACCGAACCAAACCGAACCGAACCGACCTTATTCGGTCCGGTTTCGGTTTGTATGTTGTATATTCGGTTCGGTTATCGGTTGCCAAATTTTCCTTAAATTTAGGACTTAACGGTATAAACAAAATAAAAACTAACGGTGCAAGAAAAACACTAACAAAGACTAATAATGTAAACTTTCATAACAAATATGATATAAAATGAAAAAAATACAAGTCTTCTTCCTCCTTCCAACGCCAACCTACAACTTCTATATAAAAAACAAAACTTATAACAAACATACACAATAAACACAAGGGTGCTACTATTGGTACCCCCCTGGACCACTAAATAGTACGAAAAAAGTACAAAATATGTTTTTTTGTCCCCCAGTTTACAGTGCAACACAGTTTTTTATCAGTTTCTGTTAGCCTCAATTTATTGAGTCGAACAAGGAAGTTCGGTCACTCTACGATGGAGCTTCGGTCTTTAATTAGTATGCGTTCTTTTATAATAATATAAACACGAAAATACAATAAAAAAAAACCAGGGTAAGGTCAAACAGCGTTTTTAAGAGAGGTATTCACAAAATAACATTGAGTAAACACAAAACCAAACCTCAAATAGCTAGACTATAAGCAACCTTGTTTTTTTTCTTTTATTAAGAAAAAAGTAATTACATAAATTAAAACAAAATAGATAATAATTTATATGAAAGATATATATTATGAGATATGTGGTACGTGATGTGAATAAATTACCGTTCAGACTTAAAAAGTTTTTACCTGGAAGATAGTACTGCAAGTTTTTTTCGATAAATGTATCTAAATTTTGTGTACACTCTTAATGATAAAATTTAGCAATTACTTTAAGAATCTTTTTTTTTTTTTTTTTTTTTTTTGTGTCCACAAAAATTACTAGATTATTGGATAGGATAAATATGTTGAAATATTTTAGGCGTTTTGTTGATTAATTTAAAATTTCGGATTTTAAATTCTAAAAGGAATTTAAATTTCTTGAGAATTTAAAATTTCTTGATCTTAGAAAATGGCTTAGCGCAATAGTTTGATTGACAGAATGAATAATTTTTGAGATCTTATATTTTTTTATTATTGCAATTTTTCGGAATGGACGATAGGTTGTGTAAAAAAAGCCCGACCCAACCCTGATAAGCCATGATCATGGTCGGGATAACGTCGGAGTAAAAAAAATTAGTTCATGTCAACCCAAAGACTATAATAGGGTTGTATCTGAATGTTATAAGATTCTTGGTACACTCAGGTTTCTGGTTCGGATCCCCATTGACATCAAAAAAAATATTTCTAATATAAATTTTATAAGAATGTTCTATAAAAACGATATAAAAAAATCAATTTTATTATGATTTTACTCATTTCGTGTGAACTGTCACTAACCCGGCGGATTAGCCCGCGACCCGGAATTGAGGACAGAGCCCTACTAACCCGCATTCAAATAGGGTTTGGTTTCGGTTATGAAAAATTTTAACCTGACGTCGGACTTTGGGACCCGACCCTCACTAAAGTAAGGATATTCCCTCGATTTAAAAAGACAACAAACCAAAGAAAAATATTAAAGAACAAAACCTCACTAGATCAAAAATATTTATAAATTGTTTTTCAGTAAATGAAAATCTTTACTTTTTGAAGCTATTTTAAATTTCCTTCATTTTTTGCAATTCATGAAATTTTAAATTGCCCCATTTGTGTTATCAAACACAATATTTAAGGGAAATTAAAATGCAAATGACATTAATCCTACCCCCCCCCCCTCTCCACCCCCCCCCACCTCAATATAGCCTCGGCTATACCAAGACGGCGAGACCAAAGCAATCATGGGTTGTTAGTACTATTAATTATGTAAAAAGTTCTAGTTGGCCTTATAGATTTTTTGATGGGTTAAAAATCATTAATACGCAACGTATTTTTCAAAATTTCACATCTTAACCAAGATGTGGCTTTTAATTTAATATCATTTTTACCTTCCAAACTTGTTGGTACGGTAAATATTACACATGTAATTTTCATAATTTACACGTCATTTTTTTTCCACGTGACGTTGACTTTTCCACCTCACTCATCTTCATCTTCTACCTCCAGCTACATTTTTAACCCATTTTTTACCCGATGAGTCCGTTTACCCACAAATGAATTATCATTATCATCATTATCTTATACAACTAACCATCAGTTCATAAGAACCATCCAATTCCCACCACCCATTACCCCTTTTAGCCAAACTCTCAAAAATCAAAAAGTACGTTAACCCTTTATTGATAAGCTTAGCTCATGTTTACTTTTCTTTCCCTGTTCTGAGCGTCAACAAGAAGCCACCAATTAAAATTAAAAAAAAAAAACCAGCCGCCTTTAACTTTATTTCTTTGTTTGCTGTTCACACGTCACAAACTAAAAAAAGAATGGAAAGAATGATATATGATGACGTATAATGGGTGTACCAAGTCTCTGGGCTTGGGCCACATTATCACTTGGGTTTTTTGGCTAAACCTATCAATAACAGACCATGGTAAAGCCCAATCTCGCGTGGGCTTCGGCCCCGAACCTAGCGATCCGTC
>BQNB010034490.1:0-30363 GCA_026074375.1 Tanacetum coccineum
TGCTGGACCACCGGTCAACGGTGGTCAATGGCGGCGGTCAACGGTGACCACCGACGGTCAACGGTGGCGGTCAACGACGGTCAACAGTGGCGGACCTCCGTTGACCACCGCCGGACCACCAGTCAATGGTGGTGAACCGCCAGTTAACAAGCGGGTCGACGGGCCGGGTCAGGATCGGGTCGGGTCCGGATCCGCCACGTGGCACCACCAGAGTGGGCCACGTGGCAGGCGAGATAATTCTTACCTTTGCCACAAGATAGAATCGAACCCGGGTCACTTGGGTAGAGACACATAACTCTGGCCGGTGGGCTAGAGCATAGCTCTAATTAAGATAGGGGAAATCTAATATATAACCCTTAATAAATTTGGACTAGGTTTATTATAATAAAAGGTTCAAAACTGGGTTAAAAGGTTCAAAATAAAAAGGTTCAAGATAGAAAAGTCAATACCGTTGGACTCGTAATTTCATGCTCTTTCCAATGGTGTGATCGTGGAATATTAACTACTTCGTTTGAACCTCGATAAACGTAAAAACGTCGTCGAAAGTCACCCAAAAATTACCGTTTTTGCTTTGTTTTCAATCCTTTGTACCTGTAAGGCATAAAAACACAATACAAACATATTTGCAACATATTTATCCATATTTTAGTGTTTTAGTCCATTTATTAGCATTTTCCGAGGTACAAATGATGTGTGTTTTAGCACACATCAAGCACCAAAGATGGATGCTTGAATTCCTAAAGATCTAGGGAAGAACCTCACACTTTTGGGGTGGAATTTTTTTAGAGTGGTATGGTTTTTGTGATAGTCATATAATTCTTATCCATGAGACGCTAATAATACTTAGTTTTCATTGGTATGTGTCATAAAAAAAATTTGGGTTAAAGTTACCGTCTACGCTACGTTTCAGTATATAACTCATCTTTTAAGGACAAAGCAAAGGCAAATGAAGAAATAGTTTCTAAGGCTTTATTCCCTAGACTCTTATTTTACATTGTCCTTAATGTTCTTAAAAGTACCCGAAAAACGAATAAAGGGAAAAAGAAAAGGCAAAAGAAACTAGTATTCCCCTGGTTTTGCTCAATAATGAAGAAGAAACAAATGATCCCGGCTAAATCTTCATCCAAGAATCGTCCACGTAAAACTCCTAAGAACTTTCGGGCTTCTCCTCATCAAATATAACCTGCAAATCAAAGACAAGAAACAACTACACCTGGCGTAAAATCGGCTGGATAATAATATACAATGTAATTATTTAGGGTTTTGACACTGCGAAAGATAGGATGAATGTACTAATGTAATTGTGGTTTTCTGCAAGTTTTAAGAAAATTACAAATTCTAAAAATTATACAAAGTTAATTTTTCAAAAATAAAAAATACGAAATTTACTGTAGCTGGAGACGCGACGCCGTCAGGAAAAATTCTGAAGCCGTCTGCAGAGTGTGTAAATATTTTTTTTCGTTTCTTAAAAATTTCTACACGCAAATCCTATTAGTTATTTCTTGGAAAAATTACTGCATAAATCACGAGAACGATTAGTACAATCATATGACTCTAAACATGACACAAGACGCGAATTAATATAAACTATTCATTTTACGTGTTTGAAATGGTTCTTAGAAACCGGATATTTTCCTTTAACAATTTATTTGATGTAAAATACATTTGATTGCAATTAAGATGAAGTTAAAGACAAAACAAAGCATTATCACAAATAATTCAAACATATAAAAACAAGTGATAAAGAATTAAAACACACGACACTCCTAGAATGCATAAAATAAAAGATTGGGTTGCCTCCCAATAAGCGCTTTTCTTTATTTAAGATCACATAATTCAAACATATAAAAACAAACGATAAAGAATTAAAACACACATGACACTCCTAAAATGCATTAAATAAAAGACTGGGTTGCCTCCCAATAAGCGCTTGTTTTTGTTTAAGTCGCAAGCCTGGCTCTACGCTTATTTGACGCATAGAAGGTGGGTCTCCCCTACACTTAAGGTTAAGTGTGGGTGATAGTAGCGATACACACTATTTCGATATAATTAAGCCACATGGGGTGAAGGTGGTGTATGAATGGTCAAGTGTTTTTCTACCTTCATCCTAAAACTATCTAGAATATGTGGTTTGATAGGTGGTTCGGGGCCTCTTTCTTCTCCTAGGCTTACATCTAAGGTTGGACAATTAGGTAAGAGTTATGGTTGGGGCTCCGGTTTATAAAAAATAGGAACTTCCCTAGAACTAATAGGAATGCTACGATTATTCAAACCTACATCCTCTAGTTTCATTTGGTCCAAAGGTTCGACCTCCATCGAGGTTTCTAAAGTCTCTTCTACTTCTTTCGGGTAAGTCACGGGTGATGTGTATTACTCAAATGATGGTAGGATTTGTGGGGTAATTTGTGGACTTGTATCTCCCACCAACCTCTTTATTTATCATACCTAGACTACCTATAGGCTCATCATATGCATCGGTAGAACCTAACCATGACATGCACCTAGGCATCTTAACCATAACCATCTCACATTCTAAATTCTCCTTATATGTTCTCTTAGGTTGTGAATTTGGCAATTCTATCTTATCATCCAACTTACGGGTCATTGCTAGGGAGCTCTTCTCAAAAGTTTGATGCATTTGTTCACTTTTTCTAAGGGCCTCTTCATAGATAGCATTCTTCCAACGTTGATAAATTCTCAAAGGAGGTTCATTAGGGGAACCTCTTAAGGTATTAGCTAACCATTCTAATTTAACTAAATTGGAATAACTATAACCATACATTTTAAATGACAACTTTGTTTACAAAATAAACAAGAGGGTTTTTACGAATAAAGGGAACGAAGAAAAGATAGACTACAAGAAAGATAATAAAAAGAAAATAAACAATCTCACTCGATATGATTCTCGTGAGTAGACCTAAGCTAAATAAAATTCAAAACCTAAACTATTCCTTGGCAACGGCGCCAAAAAAACTTGATGCGAGGGTTGCAAACACTAGGTTTTACAACTCCCTAGGCAGAGTCCCTAACCATTGTAGTGTAGTATAGGTAAGACTCGAGGGTTGTTATCATTCTCTAGAGGAATAGGTTAGGAAGGTTCAAACTAAACATAACTAAGGTCTAAGGGTTGAAAGAAGATTATTTTTGTATTTTTATATTTTTAAGAAAGCAATTAAAATCTCTAGTTTAAAAGGGGTTTGGTTTTAAGCTAATTAAACTAATAACTAAAATTAAATCTAAACTAATGTGTGGAAACTCGTATAGGTAAATAAATGTGTTTACTTAATCATGCATTACTCCTTAGTTTAATCCTCCTAACCTTGTTGCTTTGTCACTCTTGCGATGTAGTGTGTAAGTATTCCTAATTCATGAACGAATTACATGAACCTGTCGTCTATGTAATATTTAGTTAAGGCAATGCACAAGTAAAGTAGTATGAAGACTATTACAAGGCCCTTAAGAGTACATTACATGCATTAAAACACTTAAAATGTGATCAACCATATAAGGGTAATGTAGTATGAAGACTGTTACCGATGGTATCCTTTCTACATAATCCTGTTTCCCTATACGTCTTCGCAAGCAATTAAAAAGCTAGTTTTCTAGAGCCTAACGCGCACACTCATCAACAAGAAGCAATATTAAAAGGATTCACAAACTAACGTTCATGCAATCATGAGCAAACACTATAAGATCTAGCCTAACATGTTAAAAGGAAGCAAAGAATAATAATTAATCAGACAACACATAGACATATTGAAAGATTAAAGGATTAAGAACTTCACTTGATTAAAACATAGAGTTAAAGGCTAATACAAGAGGGATTTTAAACCCTAAAATCAACCTAAAACTTGGTAAAACTCATACCCTTAATTCCGAGTTTATATATGATTGTGCAAATATAGGCACGATCAGGCTTCGATGAGATCGAATAGTTCTTCTTGTATATGTTGAGTTGCCAAGCCTTGAATAACCAGTGTCAACACAAATTGAAACACTACATTAAGTGAGGCACAGGGGGTGTCCCTGCGAATCACCTCCGGTGTGAGAGTAAGTATGTGCTTTTTGGATCGAGAAAGTATGAAAGCGTAAGTAACTATGTGTAAAAGTCTTTGCCATACCTGGAGCCTTTTCCATCTATTTATAGTTGCAGAAATGAGATGGGACGAGGCTTAGCATCAAAGCCGGTGATTGTGGGGGGTGTCCCATGATTTAAAGAGTGATTCTGGGATTGTGTACCACGATCTCTATTTTGGCGAGAAGATCCCAATAGAGATGGAGAACGTGGGTTTAACTATCTGACCTTTGCCCTAGTTTCATCGAAGGCCCAACGCGAAGGGTGTAGGGTTTCACGTGGCAGATTCCCATACTAGTAATCATCCCGAAGATGATTTTATGCCACTCGAAACTATTCGAAAGTTATGTAGTGTATTTGGGAGAAGATCCCATTTGGGCTTCGAAGGGGAGACCTCCGAGCTGAAGGGGAGGGTACGTCATCAAGGCCCCCAGTCAAATGTAATGTATGCATCAATAAGTGCATTGCTTTTGACTATCAATTTTCATCAAAAATATAAGACTTCAACGTATAACTATATCTTGTACGTTCTTCCTATGTGAACTTGTCATCAGCCTTCATTCGAACCATGCACGCGTATTGAATGTTACTCCCACTTGATAGGGAAGTTAGTTGGGTAACGGATAAAGAGGAGCTCTCCTTGAGATATGTGCGCCATAATCTTTAGAATTCAAACGTCTCTATTAATCCCACCAGACACAAGTATGGCTTGATTCATCACATTATTTACTATACAAAGGTCTCTATTTCCCCTCCAAAATTTATCTTCTTTTCTTTACTTCACAAACCATTTCTTTTCAAAGGTACATTTCTTTCTATGGATTCCAAATTTGTGATTGCTTCTCAAACATGTAGCTTGACGAAAGAGCAACTTACTCAGATCGTCCAAGATTTTGACATACCCCAGGGTGTTAAGATTATTCTTCCAAAAAGGTCACAGATAATTTTTGATGCCCCATTGGGTTACGTTGGTCTGTATACTCATCACTTTCTAACCTTAGGATTCCTATCCCTTCCTTCATATGTAAAGTCCTCAATTATTTCAAGGTGCACATCTCCCACTTTAATCCTTTTGGTATGGTGAAGTTGACCACTTTTGCTGGCACATATCACAAGGATATTGCTAGGACTCTGTTAACAGCATGTGAACTTGATGAGTTCAACAAGTGTTTGAAATGGAATGTGTCCTAACAGATTTTTAATTGATCTCTTGGATCAGACTCGATAGTGCATTTTGGGTTTTGTAGTACTCGGAAGCTGTAGCATATTGCCACTAATTCAATCTCAACGATCTCAGAAATTAGAATGACCAATAGAATAACCGTTGTAATCTTCCGTGACAAATGAGACAAGTTTCTGTTGAGAGAAACCCGAATGGCTGGGAAGGGTTGTGCATTGCATCACTGGGTCCATGATGTCATTTTCAATGTCAGCAATCAACTTGTGATTCTGACAGCATATGTATTGACCTGGTTTCTGCCTTAAGTTGTGTGGAGGGCTTCTTTCTTTAGACCCTTTATCCATACATTTCTTTTTAATTCTTCAACGCCTTCAATGCTTACCAAGACGTCATTACTAACACCTTGTTGTGATTGTTCCAGTGTTAACTCAATCTTAGTCGGCATTATTCCCATATACATTCATCTCCAATCATACCTAAGGACTGCTATTTCTAACTTTGGATTATCCTTGGGTAGATCCTCCGGTTCTGGTTGGATCATAGGATTGATTCTTAACCTAACCACCTTATGACTTCAGAATCGTCGTGAAATTAAGATGTTGTTGGGTATAAGATCGAACCATAAAACATTTTCTTACTGTTTAGCACATTGAGTCGATTAGATCATATTTTAATTACATTTTCTCCCCTTATTTTAAATAATAAACACTTAGTTTTTGAAATACCTTGTGATTAAAATATGTCTTGAAAAATCTGTGGGAGAAAATATTATCAGCATGAATGGTTTGGAACATTTTGATAATGTTTTGAATACATAAGAGTTGTCGTTGTTGATGTATCCAAGAACATTAAAACTTTGTTTTTCGAAAAACTCCCCCTCAAAAATAGGACCAATTGAGAAATTGTTGTCTTTTGAAAACATTGTGAGGGATGGAGTGTTGAACACACAATTTTGAAAGATTATGAATTGTCATCGAGAAATTCTTGAAAAATTATTTTTTGAAAAACCAGATGTTAGAGGACTTCTCTTCTAACGATAAGGGTAAGCGCACTGAAACGTACACTATCCTTTTTCTTGAGCTAAAAACATTGAATGTCTTGTAAGAACAGCTCAAGACCGAGAAACGTTAATTTTCTCGTTGTGAGGATATGTTTATTACCTTCCTTTATTTGAATCTGGGTAAGTACTGACATTTTCACATAAGCCATCTAGAAAAATAGAAAGACATGTTTTGAAACTAATAGAAACTCTCGCTCGAAACTTCATTTACACACGCCTTGTCAAAGTAATCGACATTTCCTAAGCACGTAAAGGTTATCGATTCCAAGAGACATGTCGAGACGATTGCCTTTTGGTAATTTTCTGATTTTCTGATTTTGTATTTTCTTTTGAAGTATTATATTCCTTGTATTTTGCTTTTCTCAAAATATGTACAGGTGAGTTTGATGATGAGTCAAGCGTGTACAATTGTCATAAGCCTCCATTCAGCTGAGTCAAACAACTCATACCAATCCGTTCTGACAAGATACGTAACCGATCCTCAGGAAGGGCTTCGTAAACATGTCAGCTAATTGGTATTCAGTTCTGATAAAAAATAATTCAACAATACCATTTTCAACCTTCCAATTATGAATGAAACGAAGATATGGATGTCTTTGGTCCGTGAGTGGTTAGTACGTGGTTACATAGATTGCTATGGCCTGACTGAGATCGGCAATAACAATGGAATTTATGTTGTAGTTGAAGCATAAATCCTGAAGTTGTGTCCTCATTCCACCATTACTAGAGCACAACTTGCATATTACGCCTACATACTTCTGCCTCTGGCTGAAGACATTGCAGTGCAGTTTTGTGTTTCTTTACATCCAGCTTACAAGTTTTACACCAAGGAACTGAATCTCCTCCAGAAGTGCTTTTCCCGAAGTATCAATGCATCCTGGGCGCATGAACAGCGTCGAAAATGGCTGTATAGTTCAAAGCCAAAATCCTTTGGATACCAGGTCACCCTGTTAATGGTACCCTTAGGTATTAAAGATCTTTTAACCTCCATGAGGTGCTTTTGTGTTGGTCGTGCTTGATAACGTGCACAATAGCATACTGCTTGCACATAATCTGGTCCTACTAGATGTCAATACATGATTACCCGATTTTACTACGAATACTCAGATTGGTCTACGGGTATCTCCACTCAAAATACATCTAAGTTTGGGTTTGTAGCCAATGGTGTACCAAAGGAGTGATAATTGTCCATATTAGGCTTATTCAGAAATTTCCTAAAGCGTATTGGACCTGATGAAAAAATACCTTTTGGTGCCTGGTGATCGAAGTCCTAAAAAGAATTTCATCTCCCCCATTAAGGAATTTCAAATCTACTTGTCCTTAATTTTCAAATCGTATTGAATATTTTAGGTATTTGGTCGATCCAAAAATTATGTCATCAACGTAAATCTGCACAAGTAAAGAATAACCCTCCCCGTATTTTAATCGTAAAAAAGTTGGTCAATTGTACCTTGAGCAAAGCCTTTGGACATCAGGAAGCTTGATAGTTCATCGTACCAGGCTCTTGGAGCTTGCTTTAATCCATACAAAGCTTTCCTTAGAAGGTAGACTTTTTCTGGATGATCTGGATCAACAAACCCTTCTGGCTGAGCAACATAAACCTCCTC
Source organism: Tanacetum coccineum (assembly GCA_026074375.1). Lineage (NCBI taxonomy): Eukaryota > Viridiplantae > Streptophyta > Magnoliopsida > Asterales > Asteraceae > Tanacetum > Tanacetum coccineum. Next base: position 7,923 of record BQNB010034490.1, read on the forward strand.
CTTCGAGGATAAGTTAAAAACCTTCCTTTATTTGAAGTCCGGGTTATGTACTGACATTTGCACATAAGCCATTTAGAAAATTAGAAATGACATGTTTTGAAACTTTTTGCAACTCTCGCTCGAACTTCATTTACACACCCGTGTCAATGTTAATCGACATTTCTAAGCACGTAAATGTTATCGATTCCAAGAGACATGTCGAGAAGAATCTTTTTGTAAATTTTCTGTTTTTTCTGATTTTGTATTTATTTACCTGTTGTCCTCAGCATCGCTATATGATGGTGGAATAGAAATTCCAACTCTTGTCGTGATGTAGCTGTCTTGACTGCTAGAGGAACAACTTTTGGAACCAGCTTTGAACTTGATGGTTCGTTGCTGTGGTCTTGAATTCCTAGTTCTGAACGGTTATGATCAGAAGTCATTTGATGAAGAACGAGGCCTGAACTGCGTTGATCAAACGTCATTTGACATTGACGATCGAGGCTTGAACTGTTGTGTTCAAACGTCTTTTCTGCTGAAGGAACAACATTTTGTCTTGGGGGCACGGGGTCAGAGTTGTCATAATCTGACGCCTTTTGTCCTTGAGGAACGAGGCCTGAAGCGACATTTTCAACAGACATCTCTTGTCGTTGAGGTGCGAGGTCTGAACTGTTGTGATCAGACATCATTTCCATGAAGACCGAGGCTTGATCTGCTGCGATCAAACGTCATTTGACATTGATGACCGAGGCTTGAACTGATGTGTTCAAACGTCATTTGACATTGATGACCGAGGCTTGAACTGATGTGTTCAAACGTCATTTGACATTGATGACCGAGGCTTGAACTGATGTGTTCAAACGTCATTTGACATTGATGACCGAGGCTTGAACTGATGTGTTCAAACGTCATTTTGTGATCATCAGATCAAAATTCCTTGAAGCCCTGTTTTCTGAGATATCTTTCTTTTTCGCAACCAAACTCTGAGTCCTTCCTCTGTAGGATTGAACGATGTACCTGTACTTAAGAGAGTACCTGCACTGACATTAAGAGCTTGTTCGCTTTCACATTGGTTAGGGATATCTGCATTTGAACCATTTGGGGGTTCACTTTCAACCTTTGTTGTGCTAGAGGCGAATGTCTTTCCTGTTGGAACCCATCTAAGACAAACAGTCTTGAGAATTCTACCCGTTGGTTGCCACCTAAGACAAGATCTAGGACTTGTTGTTTTCTCATGCACAGTGGTAGTCTTTTTGATTGAAAACCTATGTCCTTTTGGGATCTGTCTTTTTGGTTTCGTTGCAACCCTTATTTGCTCTACGGGTTTGTTTCTGTTTGTTGTCTTATTGGATGGAACCTTAGCACGCGAGTTGACTTCTTTCAGGAATTTTATTACACAAGCGTCATGATTGGCATTAAAGACACATTTCTGACACGTCGAGCAAACAAAATGTTTGGAGTCAAAAAAATTTCTAGGGATCCTAGAGTGTTCATGTGTCTTTTTCTTAGCTTCCTCTAGGTAGTGATTATGAACAATGTCGTTTGAGCTATACCTAGATGAGCTTGGTGCAATCATGTGATGAGGTTTTGCAGGGGCAAATTCTCTTCCCTTAGGCAAATGATGTGTAGTGACTGGTTTTGACAAGTCGTTGTTCACATCAACTTGGGAGGCAAACCGTGGTTTTGAAACTCTAGGTGTTGGCTCAAGTAGGATTTCCATCATCACTATGAATACTGAAAAGTATCACTCAGATGTTCTGGCAAGATCTCAAAGATAATGCGTAGGACTCTTTGATACTAAATGTTATATTGATGAATAACAATTTGTATTTTGACATTGTGTCCTAATGAGATTTATAATTTGATCTCTTCTTGGCTCTAGACTCGATTTGTGCACTTTGGTTTTAGTAATAAGAGGCTGGAGTAGACTGCAACCTATTCAATATCAACAATCTAGGAGTGAGATGTCAATAGATTACGTGTGTATCTCCGTGACAAATGAGACAAGTTTCTTTTGAGAGAAACTTGAATGGATGGGAAGGGTTGTGCATTGCATCACTGTGTCCATGACGGCTTTGTTTAATATCATCAGTCATCATTGTGATTTTGATAGATTATGTATTTACCCAGTTTCTGCCTAAGTTGTGTGGGGTACTGCTTTGTTTTCACCCTTTATCCATACTTTTCTTTTTCATTCTTCAACCCCTTCAATGCTTACCAAGACGTCATTACTAACAGCTTGTTGTGATCATTCCAGTGTTAGCTCAATCTTAGTCGACATTATTCCCTTATACTCATTCTTCTCCAATCATACCTAAGGACTGCTATTTCTAACTATCGATTGTCCTTGGGTAGATCCCTCAGGTTCTGGATGGATCATAGGACTTATACCTAACCTTAACCACCTTATGACTTCATCGACGTCATGAGATTAATTGGTTGTTGGGTATAATCATTGAACCATAAAACCATTTTCTGACATTGTTATTTTCAAATACCCCCCTACACATGTGCATCAAGATTCGAAATTGTTTCGCACACGAAGGAAAGAGTTGCACTTAGAGTCTTAAAGATCACATTATTCTATATCATATTTTAATCACATTTTCTTCCCTTATTTTAAATAATAAAATATTTAGTATTTGAAATACTAATTGATTAAAATGTATGACATGAAAAATTCCATAGGGAGAAAAATTAATTCCATGTGTTGGGATCATTGTGTCATGGAATTCTGGAATAGCGAGTCGAGTGTAATTGTAGGTAATTTGTTGCTATCATGTCAACATATTCATCATCACAAAAAAACCGTGGACTTGATGACATCTATAAACTGTGTCTCGAGTACTTTAAAAGAAGACATGGATCCAATCACTTAAAATTCTTGCTTCGTATGTCAAGTTGCTTTTGTAGTTGAGCCTTGTACAGGAACATTGTGCCCGTGAAAGTCTCAACATCTTGAACAAAGAGTGTTGCAAATGCGTGTTTGAATCCTTCCTCGGCATCGATCTTCCTTTTAAGTCGTTTTTGAAAGACAAGAAACCAACTTGAGGTGTGAAAGAAGTTGTTGACAAGATACCATGCAATTTTTTTTTTTTTTTTCCCCTTTGATTTGGTCTTGAATTATTGCATTTGTTGTAATTTCGACATCTGAACAAACGAAGATAAGGTATCTTTCTTTTCCATTTTTAAATGTATTTGAATGTAAATAGATTTTGTTGGATCTAAGTAGTAAAGTGATTGTTGTGTTTGTGTGGAACAAAACTATTTCACGGGATTTTACAAGTCTTGACTAAACCAAAAAAATACAAGAGTATTTCGCGGAATTTTACTAAATCAAGAAAACCGTAAAAATAGAATTATTGTTGGTGAAATCGTTGTTGTTGTTGAAGAACTTGAACTTTTGTAAACGATTTGTGAGCTAAAACCGTTGAACGGTGAAATTTCTTACAACGAAAGGGCTAAAATTGAAAATTTTGAAAAAACAAAATGTAAAACTAAAATAGTAACAAAAATAAAAGTTAAAAGTAGAAAAAAAATTAAAGAGTTTAAAAGTAAAAGTTATAAATTAAACTTGCTTAAAAAAGAAAGGGTTAATAGATAATAAGTTAAAGTCTAAAGGTTAAAAATGAATATTGTTTAGAATTCGAGGGGCCAAAGTTGCAAATTACAAATTATGTTTAATAAAAAACATATTTTCCCTCTGTTCATACGTCTTCAAGAAAATGAAACGAATGCAAATTTGATCTCGCGGGAAGCTACGGTTATCGTCGGTAAAAAATAAATATACCACGTTGATCGAAACGATGTCACGAACACGATGATATAATTCTTAAGTCCCGTCGTTTAACACCACTCGAAACCGAAAACCAAAAATTTGTTAAAACGTGAAGATTTTTGTTCTCGTGGTTGATTTAGTTCGGTTCAAGCTAGAAAAAAAACTCGTTCGGTGCTAGTGCTTTCACTCGTTCGGTTCAACTAAAGAAACACTCATTCGGTCCTTGAGTTTTCACTCGTTCGGTCCTTGAGTTTTTGCACTCGTTCGGCTCAAGACGTTTACACTCGTTCGGCTCAAAAGTTTTCCACTCGTTCGGTGATCTTAAGTTTTCCACTCGTTCGGTTCTAACATTTCCACTCGTTCGGTCCTCTTTGAAATGTTGCTCGTTCGGTGCAACTTAAAAAGTTACTCGTTCGGTTTGAGTTGTAAGAGCACTCGTTCGGTTGAGGCAATATATCAAACACCTTGTGTACACGATACTTCGACGCTTGTTTCAGGCAAGATTGAACTTGTTTCGATCCACAAAAACGTGACCACAAATAAGCCACGAAGCGAAGCTCAAATAAGCTCGTGTAATATTTTTACCCACGAAACAAAATACAAATAAGCTGTCAACTATTTCTTTTTGAATAGAAAAAAGAAAAAAAAACACAAGTGTGTTGTAATCCCAAAAATGACTCGTAGAACAGTAAGCCCACTTTCAAAATTGTAAAGCAATTCAATGTGTTGGTTTGTATGACATATTTGACTGTGTTGAAATAAGCAGGAAAAAAAACATAAGCCAAATCTATAGAAATTAAAATACTCTGTGACTTTTTAGTTTGATCTAATACGACGAAAAAAAATAAGTCAAAAAGCCGAATCAATAAGCTAATACAACCACAAAGAAAACACTAAACCCACCCGTGGCGACTGATACCAATTGTAGGAACCCGTCTAACACTTCATATGTCGAACCACACGGATCGAATCAAGAAAATAAGAAAGAGAGATGATGTAGAGAGAGAGAGAGAGAGATGAGAGAAAAAAAAGATGAAAAGATTTTAGAAAATAGATATTATGAGAATTTCTTAGATATTTTCATATGGAAAATATCTATATATATATCCCTACGACGCGTGGGATATTTAACTAGGACCCGGGCTCGGGTTTTGCTTGGGATTAAACCCGAAACATATACAATATTAGATTAACTATCGAGCCCGATTCCCGATAATATTCTATTACAACATTAATCTATGAAAGACAAAGCTCCATCGTAGAGTGAACCTACTTCCTTTTGTTCGAACTCAATAAATTTGAGGTAAACACGTATATTTTATATAGTAGAATAATCAATCAATTTTTGCGCCGCTGCCCAACTGGTGGACTTTGTTAAAGATTTCCTCGTTTTACGTTTGGGTTATTGTAATTATTTTGAAGGATCCTTTCGTTTACGAAAGTTATATTTTTGTTATAAAAATCAAAAACTTTAAAAAAATCAAAAATATAAAAAATTGTCATTAAAAAAATACACAAAGTTGGTAAAAGAACACCAACAAATAATACCTTCAATTGAGGTATTACCATAAATAAGTTCCGGTGAACTTGAAAAGTTCCCAAATCGAACCAAAGATTCAAAAAACTTGTCATTTGTGTCATTTACGAGGTACGGCTCATCTTAAGAAGAAATTTTTAAGAGTTACCATGAAGTAATTCGATTATTTGGTTTAAGTTGTCTTCCGTGTATCCGTTTAAAATAGATTGTTAAAAAAAATCCAAAAAAAAAAAATTAGTGTAATTTTTTGTTTACTTTTTAATTTCTTTTCTTTATTTTTAGGTGTAAAAAAAAGTAAAACATGCGCACTCGTCTCGAAAGCACTACCGTAATCGTCGACAACAACAATTAACATCGGTTATTGTTGAGGAACCCGAGTTTCCAATGGCCGACAATCGTACCATGGCTCAAATGCTACAAGCTCCCACCGAGGGTTACGAGGATGCAATTGTAATTCCCGAAATTAATGCTAACTTTGAGTTAAAGCATGGTTAGAAATCAATCATGTTCTAAACAAACAGTTTTTTTCGGACGATTATAACAAGTATTCCACATGCTCACATCCGATATTTTAATAAGATTACTTAAACAATGAGATTCCCAGACGTCCTGAGCACGTCAATTAAGCTTATGCTTTTTTTGTTTTCTCTTGAAGGTTCAGCCCGGATTTGGCTAGAAAAAGAACCTCCTCGATCGATTTTGACATAGGACGATCTTGTTTCAAAATTCATTAATCAATTCTTTCCTCCTTCAAAAACAACAAATCTTCGTAATGAAATTACAAGATTTCAACAATGATTTGAACGATCGATTTATGAGACTTGGGAATCGATTTAAAGACCTTTTCGAGGCTCGCCCCCACACCACGGATTTTTAGAACTACATCAGTTGGATACGTTTTACAATGCTTTGAATGCTAATGATCAAGACTTGTTAAATTATGCTGCGGGTGGAAACTTTTTGGATAAGATGCCTAGTGAATGCTTGAGAATTATCGAAAGTAAATCCAAGGTTCGTAATTCACGAAACAAGGCAGTCGTTGCCAAAGTAAGTTCGAATTCATCTACTCTAGGAATTTCACTAGATGTTGCTGCTCTTACAACCGAAGTCTCTGAACTTAATAATTTGATGAAGACTATGCTTATCGACAAACAAAAAGTTTAAGCTCCCGCATCCATAAAAGCGGTCGAGCAGAGTTGTGTAACTTGTGGAGGTACTCACTCTTATAAAAACTGTCCAGTCACCGATGGAAATGTTTATCAAGACAACACTCAAGAGTATGTTTCACAAGTTGTTGTAGCCAATTTTAATCAAGGGAATACCAATTCTAGACCTCCGATGGTTGCAAGCCAGATCTGACCTCCTGGTTTTCCTCCGATTCAAAACAATCAAAACCGTTTCAATCCAAATCAAGGAAATAATTTCAACCAATATCGAGGAACCAATTTCAACCGTAACCTCAACCAAGGACAAGTTTACCAACCTCCAACGATTCAAACCCTAGTTTTGTGACAACCATGGCTTGAGCAAGTTAGTCAAACCGTTAGTGTTGAATTATGTGCCTGTTGCAATGTTTGGTTTATATGATTTTATATGATTTTATGTGATTTTATGTGGTTTTGTGCGTTTATGTGAGTTATTGGTAATCAATCTATTGAGTGTGATCATCTGGGCATGCTTGGTTGGAGGTTATAGGGGGTAAGGAATGAGAAAGGATATCATTAGTGATGCTTGGTTAGACATAATATAATCATCCATTACCCCATACTAGGTAATACACCATTCCTCAACAATTTGAGGGTAATCAAAATTTATTCTCCTTTTTTCCTTCAACTGCCATAATTTTTTTGTATCTTTTATTTCTCTAGTTCTCTTTTTTAGTTATATAACTTTTGATCAATTTCTCTTTTACAATCACCTGCTACATCCGTTGTTAAAATCCTTGACCTGCGTTGAATGATACAATCAAAATCAATAGTAATATTTTGTTTTTTTTGTTGTTTAGCACTAACTTGTTACTAGTTAATTTTAATCACTGTTATTTAGTTTTAGTTATTGTTTGGTGTTCAATCAATTATCAAAAAACAAACACGAGTTTATTCTTTAACATGTCAACCAAGCAACATCAAATATAATGAAATATTCATTATATTCCTTTGCATTATCATTATCTTTCCCATTCCTTCAACCAAACCAAGCGCCCCCTCATTGTTAACACTAACATATTTCTTCTCTCTACATGTTAATGCCAAACGAATCCACATACAATGTTAAAATGCTCCTCTTTAATCATTTTCCAATATCTGAATATATTTGATCTTATTTTCTTGTGAGCACGCATCCTTTAATTACCAACAACCATACATCATACTCTCGGTCGTATCGAAGATGGATTTTGGTGAATTGTTCATCACGGCGAAAGGATTATGTCACATATTCTCTGCCAAATGACCCGAACCATAGTCGTCTCCACAGTAAATGAAATTGTTTATTTATGTATCACAATTTGTGTATCTTGGCCATTCCTATTATAAAGGCTAAAAGAGAAGGTTTCGTATTGTTGTTGTCGACAAAAACCAAAGTTAGCTCTCTGCAACATTTATCGCCATTGTTACGACATAATTAGCTTTTGTTATCACTGCACGTATGTCCTCCCCAGCCATCGTTGTCATTATCAACGACTACCATGGTCGAAGTTATAACATCCGACCAAAAACTATTTTTTTGTTCCTAATTTTCCGGCGACAATGAAACCCACAAAAACCAACCTTTTCCGACGACATGGTAATGTATATCGACTGTACGCTTGCATGTTGGTTGTGTGTCAACTTTGGCTTGTGATGTATCAACTAACTTAGTTTTTTTTATTCCGTTTCGAACTCTTCTGTATTGTTTGTGTTTCGAACTGTCGTGTCTCAATGAGATGATACTCGTTTACGTCGTAAATGATATTTATCACAGTCGTGTTTCGAACTATTATGTATCATTTGTGTTTCGAACTATTTTGTTTCGAACCATGTGTCTCTAATACTCGTTTACATCGTAAATGAAATTTATCATAGTCGTGTTTCGAACTTTTGTGTATCATTTGTTATTTGAACCATGTGTCTCAATGAGACGATACTTGTTCACGTCATAAATGATATTTATCACAGTTGTGTGTATCAATGTACGTCGAGAAAAGTTCACGTTTACGTCGAGAAAAATACACCAAACCCACTGTTTATACGATAATGAAGCCTACAGATGTTTACGCATAGTTTATTAATGTGAAATCAAATTAAGTGATAAAAACGCAAATAAAAGAAAATTATACCTAAGAAGACAAAGTGGAAAATAAAGACATGAGAGTGGCCCGTCTATCATGCTTTACACCAACAAAATTGATTTGACGTATATGCCCTTGGGTTTCATAGTGCCAATATTTTTTTGATCTCATTCTTGATACATCCGATGGTCCAAATCGCTTCCTATTCTTCCTATTTTAATACACTATTTTACAATAACCCCCTTCTTGGGGAGAGCTAATAGAGGGTTATAGACATAGTGGAGTTAGCATGATGAATTTTGGTTTGAATTATGGGAGTGTTTAAGTAGTGCGTTTAGGGCGTGCAAGTGAGAGTGAAATTCTGCTTAAAACCAGAAAGATTAAAGAGTAGCATTGAGTATAAATGGCATATGTAAGAGTGGGTAATGGTTTTAAATAAGAATAGGACTATGATAGATAGCTTATATATCTATCATAGTTGAGGTTACATCATATTTGGTTGAATGCCTAATTGATGGTAGCTTATAATGTGTTTAATTGTTTAGATTGTTCGTGAAATTTTGTGAAGTTTTGTTGGATCCTTTTGGAAGCAAAGCATCAGGTGAGTTTCATAGTCCTACTTTTAAATGTTTTACATTTAGATGAAAATAATGCTAAATGTTTTGAATTGCTGTGATTATGTGTTTTGCTTTCATGTGGACATTATGTGATTGCTATATGACTTATTGTTGCATGTTGAATGTGGTTTACTTGCATGTTCTATATTGACATGTCAAGTGTTATTGATTTGGGATCGGGGAATACGCCTACTTAATAATAGTGAATTGGGATCGGAGGGGTACGCCTACCCAGTATTGTTGGTCCAGGCCTAAGTATAAGCTTCAGCTGGTAGACTTTTTGGTGCGTAAGTGACATATGGGATCGAGGGTAACGTTCCTACCCAGTTGTTGAAATGGGATCGGGGGTAACGTTCCTACCCAGTTGTTGAAATGGGATCGGGGGTAACGTTCCTACCCAGTTGTTGTAATGGATCAGGGGTAACGTTCCTACCTAGTATGTGGTTGCATGTTAGCATAAGTTTATAATTTGCATAATTGTCCTATATTGTTTTGTTAATCACAGTAATTGGTTTGAAAGGTTTATAATGTGAGTCTTAAACCTATGACTCTCACCAACGTTAGTGTGAGTTTTTAACATCATTTTAGGTGAGCTAATGATGCCTAAGATAGAGCGAAGTAAAGGCTAGAAGAGGACAGTTGGATGTTCGAAGTTTATTTTTAGTTCTATTTTGAATAAGTGTGTTTGCTTACTGAATTGTATAGATTATGTTTTGGCTGTCATATATTAAACTTGAACCTCTTTCTCATAATAAGACACAATTTGGTTCTTGCGGTATTGTTTTATTACTACTATATGTCTTTGCTCTTACTTTTGTAGTCTTATATAGTACACCTATGTGTTGTGATGGATATCCCTTTCTCGTTATGCCTCGCGGTTTCCGCCTTGGGGTTGTGACAGGATTGGTATCGAGCTCTATGGTTATTAGAGAATAGGTGGTTGCAGCATAGACTATAGCTTAAGGGTCACTCATATAGTTGATTTTAAGTATACGTGATTGTGTACGTATATGTTGTTGTTCTCGTACACTAAAAGCATTTGATATTTCCTATTTTGAATTACTACTATATAATATAATATATATATATTTTTATTATGGGGATCTAATAGTATATACCCCTTCATGATTAGTTTAGTCATGCATCCCCTTATCCTTAAGGGATATTGATGGGAGATTGTTTACCTTACCGGAACCGCGGAGTTGGGTGACTTTTGAGAGAGGAAAAGTCAAACCCAAGCGAGGCCCAACGTAAGTTTATTTCGTTTTCTACCTCGATGCGTTGCTATAATCAAGGATTGCTTTTATATTTTGGGTCACGATGTGACTTCTGTTTCGTTTGGTCGATTGGGATTTTATGTTTCGTTTTTTGTTTTTTAAAAAAAAAAAAGGTTTTGGATATATCATGTGTGAGTTATATTTGGATTATTTATTAAGTGCTTTGTGGTGATATGTGTATATCATTGAGAGGGTGTAGGTCTTGGATGTAAGTATGCAGTGTGACATAAGGTTGCAATTTTAATTATCGGTCGCATAATAATTATATAGGTTTGTCTCACACACGTGGACTTGTGACTTTGATTGCATTGATCATTGTTGCTTGTATGTATTATGTAAGGATGTAAGTCTGGATAGTTGTGTAGATGGTAGTGTAGATGTGATGTGAGATCCTGTTGAGGATGGTTGTGTGGTTAGAGAATTCCTCTCTTAACCTTTTGAGCGATTATATAGGATTGGGTTGCGTAGATGGTAAGGTTCCCTTTCATCTATAGTTTGCGGATACATCGGATACCTATTGGTATTGTCGTCGTGATTCTTAATTTGGTTCGTTAGCTCGTTGTTCGTTGAGATATCCAACGCTTATGTTGGTATTCTAGGGTGTTATCATAGAACTGGTGTTCTATGTTCTCCGTTCGGCGTTTTGATTGGTTCCCTTGTCTAAGGTGGCGATACTTTTTGGTTTGGTTCTATGACCATTGGTATGGATGAGTTCTTATGGTTTGTTTGGTTTGCAAGAGTTAATCCTTAGGGTATTTTGGGAGTCTATTTTGCTATCATGATGTCTTTTGTTGCGAGTCATAAATTCCTTTTCAAAGTAATTTTGTTGTAGTCGATATCATATCGTTTAGGTGTTAAAAACTTCTTTCGAAAATAAAATGCAACACATTTGTTTTAACCATCTTTTGATTTCTTTTATAAAATCATAATTAAAATAAGTATATGAAAATTTTATTTAAATTTATTTTTACACTTAAAATTATTTGCATTATTAACTAAGGTGATTCTATTGTTTTAAAATGATTGGTATAAGGTTATGAGGGAAAGTTTCCTTGGGTAAAAATCGGTTTTGGTACAAAGGTTCTTAATCTTTTAATTAATGGGTCGTGGTACGTGGTATTGTTCATTGGGTGTTTCTAGCGTCGTTGATGCGTTTGTTAGGTCTGAGGTTCGTTCGTTATGTCAATGTTTATATTCGGTTGTTTCTTCTTTTGGGATTGTGTGATTTTTGAGTCCATACCAATTGGTGCATGTAAAGTTTGGTATTTCTTCATGGCGTGGTTCTAGAGTTGATGGTAGGTCATATCTTCTGAGTGGTGCGATTGATGATAGCGAAGCAAATAGAATTATTCGCGATTCCAAGTTAGAATTTAAGAATTCTCGTTTTGCTTAGTACCTCTTAGTTATGGGAGCGTTGATGTAGCCGTATGAGAGAATTGGTGTGTTGAATGTAGTCGTAGGAGAGAATTGGTTTTTTAAGACATAAGGTCTGAGATGGGAAGGCCCTAGAAGTTAGTTTAAAATGCCTTGGTAATTTGGAGAGTGCATAAGGTCATGAAGAAAACGAAACCGTAAGAGGATACGAGGTCTCGTAGGAGTACCAAGGAAGATGAGTTGAGATTATGTGATATCTTTGTAGTATGTGAGCCCTCTAAAGTGTTCCTAAGGAATTAGTAGGTTTTACCCCTCGTCGTAGAATGGGATTTCGTATGGAATTAGTACAAGGAGCGACGCCGATTTGCGAAGGCTCGTGTCGTTTAATGTCTTTAGAAAGGCAAGAGGAGTGGAATGATTTGCAAGAGTTGGCAAGGTGAGTGGTAGTTCGGAATGGTAACTTTTTGTGGAAGCGTCTGTATTGCTTTGGGAATGAAGAAAGGTGTAGTTTTGGAATGTGCATGATTCTTCTCGAGAATAGTGGGATAAAAAATTTGTATGTGATGTCACCAATGGAGGGTGCACGGGGATGACGTAGCTAAGACTGTTTTTAGGATGCGTAATGGACACGTTGAAGTTTACGGCTATGCCTTTTGGGTTAACCAATGCACCAGCGGTTTTCATGGAGTTAATGAGCCGGGTGTGCATGGCCGTATATAGACAAGCTAGTTAACGTATATATACAGATGATATTTTAAACCGACCCGAAGTCTAAGGAGGAGTACGAGTCGCACGTGAAGATGATCGTGGAGTCATTGAAGGAAAGAAATGATACGGAAGTTTTCCAACAACGTGGAAGTGGAGCAAAGAGGAAGCTATCTAGATGTGGAAGAATCCTCCAAAAAATAAATGGTAAAGAGCCGATCTTGCTTGTCCGGAAGGAGCAGACGATTTCGTAGTATATTATGAAGCGTGAAGCAAGGATTTGAAAGCATGCTTGGAAAAGGAAGAAGGTGATTGCTTGTACGTCGTGACAACTGAAGGTTCTTATGAAGGATTTCATGGCTAACGTGGTAGGTTTTCCTTATAATGCTAGAGGCATTAAGTGAACGAGACACGAAGAGTAATCTATACGGATCATGAATGTCTCCAACACACTTTCAATCGAAAGATGGAAACATGAGGCAAAGGTGATGATGATTGTTATATAGTATGATTTTGTGATTCGAGCCAAGTACCATCTGGGAAAGGCAAATGTAGATGTTGTACCGTGGAGTAGGAAGAAGGAGTGAAGCCAAGAATGAGTTCGAGATAGATGTACGACGATCCGATCTAGGTTTGAGAAAAGGATGATATTTGGGTGCATAAGATAAGATGTCAAGCAAGAACCTTCAATATAAGATGTATCGTGTGCTTGGACCAACGAGTGTGAAAAGAATAGAGAGTGGTTCATGTTGGTTAGACAAGTTGGACCTTCCATTTGGAAGATGTGCGTAAGGACCTGTGCTTTTGAAGAGCGTATACACAAAGTATTATATCCATCCTGTGAGCCGATACGATTTGTGAGGTTTTTAGTTAACTAAACGATGGCTGTATATAAGAAGGAATAGCTATTGCTGTAGTAAGTTATTTAGCGTATTTAGAAGAGGAAAGTTGAGTATCAAGTGTCTTCAGATTGTTTGCTACGAACCTGATTTCCCGAGTTATAAGTGGAAAGGATAACTAAGGATATTTGTTGTCAATTTACTAAGTTCGTGAGTAATTGGGATACGATTCGAATTTGGGGGAGTGGAGTCAATGAACTGACAAAGTCACCCATTCCTAGCTATGCATAGGACAAGTATGGAAATTTTATGAGGTAATTAGTATACGCACTTTCCGTTACGATTAGTTTTCCCCTAAGAGTGGGTGATTATCATTCGAGTAGGATTGTGCTCATTTGAATCATGTAATGGAAAGAATGTAGGTTTACCGTTTATGGCCGTAACTGGCGAGGAGGAGTGAATGGAATTTAATTTGGTACGAAAAATAACCACAATGATAGTTGGTAATACAAGAAGATCTTGAGGCAGCCAATTATCAAAAGAGTAGCTTGATAGTATGGTTAAACTTTAAATTAAAGCTAGTATGTTTATGGGTGGTTGAAGTGAGTTCTCACCTTGGAGAGATGTAGTACGTTATTTTGAAGAGAATAGACGAAGTTAGAAACCGAGTTATGTTAGGACAAAATAAAAAAACACATTTGAGATCCTTGGATGGATTGGGCCTATAGTTCTGTTGAGAATTTCTGTCTTATGAGCCGAGTATTAGAAATTAGATTGGGAGGTGCTGAAAGTTTGAGTAAACCTGAATTTGCGTGGATTCTTTAGATACGCTGAGCTTTGTAACATGTTATATCTTAATTTCAAGACAGTTCTTGTTTGATGAGTTGCGGGGTTAAGATATAAAACACGTTGTTACAACTTAAGGGTTTTGATGAGTTTTCTCGATGACGAGCGAGGTTCATGTAGTGGGATGCTTCTTTTCGTTTGGGGTTGTCGTGTTGCTAATTGCAACCTTATGGGGTAAAAATTCTTATCAGTTGGATTCGGATTGTTAAGTTAGTCGATATTAAGGATGACAGGGGGGACTCTTTGTTTTGTCAAGGAACCGTTTGATGATGTAGGACCGATAGGTCAATGTTAAAATGGTAGTAATTGATAGCATTAGTAAAAGTTCGTTGGGATTCGAAGCGTGGTCCTGAGCTTACTTGGGAACGCAAGGATCAAATGAGGTCTAAGTGTCCTTAGTTGTTTGTCGATAGTGCTAATGCCTCGAGTAGTTAAATCTCAGGACGAGATTTTCTCAAAGTGGGGATACTGTGACAACCATGACATAGCATTTTATCAAACTATTAGTGTTGACTTAATGTATCTGTATGACAATGTAAGGTTATGTGTTAATAGTTTTTATACGTGTTTTATTTGTTTGTGTGGGATATGTGAATTGATAATCAATCCATTGAGCGTGATCGTCTCATTGGGATTGGATTGGTGTTGGATTTTGTGCGGAATTCATTTACGTCCTTGGGATGAAGTTAAATATTTCAGTGATTAAAGCGGTTTCGCGTAAATTATGTAAGTAATTAGTACGTATATGTAAATTTTGTGTTAGTGAATTAAGATAAGATTAGGTTTAGTAGTTATGGATATTAAGAGAAATAAATTCATAATTTTTGGAAAGTTAGGAATTAAAATTTAAAAATGTAAAAGTAATTATTTTTAAAGGTTTAGTAAAGTGCTTTTTACCAAAAAGGTATACTCAAATAAGCTTAGGTTTTTTATTAGAAAACTTAAGGTAAAGTCAAATAATTAAGTAAGAAAAAAAAAAAAAGAAAAAAAAAAAAAAAAAAAAAAAAAAAATATTAATAAATAAATAAAATAAATAATATTTTTTTTATAACATGAATATAAAAAACGAATTTTAGAAGAAAAAGAATTTTAAAAGGGAAACAAACTCTAATTAGACTTATCAATAATTAGTTGGGGGCCTATAAATACAAATAAAAATCCCGATAACCACCCCCCTGTGTATAACCGTGCCGTCACAAAGAGAAAAAGAGGAAGAAAAAATTATGGTTTTTTGCTTTTGTGAAGAAATCAAGTTCTAAGGTAAGTTTTAATTAATCATTGTTAGTTATTAATTCATTAATTCATGTAATAATTATTATGATTGAATTAGGGTTTTGTAAAATCAGTAAATTAATGATGTTTAATCATATTGCAATGATTAGGTTTAATTATAAGCTTATGGTGTAATTTTGGTTAGACTAATTCGCGTTAGAAATTTTATTAGATGGGCAGAATTTAGGATCTGTGTTGTTTGGCTGCTATCTACAAGTGATGGTAATAGCTTTTGTCAATTTTGCCGTGTCTATGACTAGCTAGAGACTAGTTTCCAGAAAATTCAGGCCTCTGCAGGTATTTGTGAGGTCAGGGAAGTCAGTCAACGATTGGTTTACAAGCAAAGTTTGTACAAAACAGAAAATACATCCAGATTTACTCATATTACGGAGTTTTTTAAACCCCCACTTAAAAATTCTAAATTTAGAAGCTTTAGACCCTTCTACAGTAGTTTAGTTATATGTGTCTATTAGAAATCCCCCAAAGGAGATCTTCTGATTTGGAGTCTAAGTATGGGTTTTAGGTCCAAATGTTTTAGTGTGCGATCAGATCCGAAACTGAGTAGTTAAAAGTTGATTTATTGAGGCACTAAAAAGGGAAATAAATTTAGTTGGAAAAATCAAGGATATAGAGACTCCTGGTATTTAACCTGTATGATTTTTGTATAATTTATAAAGCTCAGTAAGTTTTGTTTATAGAAAATGGTAAAGTGAGTCAAAATTCCTGCATTTTCGGGTAAATAAAAGACTTTGAATAATGTGTAAACGAATTGGTTAATGTCGGGCATGGTGTCGGGGTGACCCATGAGGGTAACTAAACACCTTATATATCCATCATATGATTGTTACATGTGCTTAAGCTTTTGGCTTAGTAGCGTGTAACACGAGTTATTTTGTTGTTTAGAATAGTGCTAGAAGTTTGTTGAAGCATTTTGTTGGAATCTTTAGAAAGCTAGCAAAGGTGAGTTTCATAAGCCCCTTTTTCTCATGCTTATTTGGTGTAAGGAATGATGCTTGTTGTCGTGTTAAAATGTTTTTAAGCTTGTTGTAGTTATTTGGTATATTGTATCGGTGCACGTTCCGTCCCCGTTTTGTTGCCGATATGATATGTTTGGTATTGTGGATCCCAATATGCAAAACGAGGTGTGACGATGGTAAGACTGTGTGAGCTAATATGAGGCCATGGAGCGCACATATTTAGTTGATATGATTATGGATCGTGGGCACGTTCTGTCCCGTTGTGGTTAATTGGTGTCATGAATTGTTTTGGTAATTGCAGCAGCTAATTGAAAGTTTATTTTGGGATATTGTTGTATGTCGTAAACCTATGATTCTCGCTCAACTTTATGTTGACGTTTTAAGCATCATTTTCAAGTGAGCTTAATGGTGCTAAGATAGAGCGAAGTGGCTAGAAGAGACCGTAGGATGCTTGGAGTTTATTTATGCTTTCTATTTGAATAAATGCGTTTGCATGAATTGTTTGGATTATGTTTTTGCATGTCATTTATTGACGAGACCTCTTTCTCATTAATAAAGATACCATTAGGTTTTGGGTATTGTTATGACACTTTGTGTCTATGCTTTTCTTTAGTTTTCATTTTAGTATTCTCTATATAGACACCATGTGTTGTGATGATATCCATTCTTGTTTACGCCTCGCGTTTCCGCCTTGGCGGGGTGTGACATTGTCAATCTCAAAGATGAAAGCGGCCTATTATCCCGATGTTGGTTTAGAGCAAATGGTACCCGATCAGATGTGGATTGAAGAAGAATGCAAGTATGACATTGCTGCTATGTATGGTATCTCTCACTAGTGGTTCCAAAGACAACGATTCTACATTGACAGACACGCATCTGAGGGTGATCACAAAGTTGTACGGTATATGCACATTTTAAGTGTTGTCAGAATTGAAGTCTTCTCCGTATATGGGTACGATTACATGAAGAAGATCGTCCTTCGTAGAGCTGATCTTAAAGAACATATTATTGCGGAAAGGGATTTCAAATATCTGTACTCG
Source organism: Tanacetum coccineum (assembly GCA_026074375.1). Classification (NCBI taxonomy): domain Eukaryota; kingdom Viridiplantae; phylum Streptophyta; class Magnoliopsida; order Asterales; family Asteraceae; genus Tanacetum; species Tanacetum coccineum. The sequence goes on from BQNB010034490.1 coordinate 25,432, forward strand.
AGTGACTTTAAAGATCTGTACTTATTAAACCTTCAAGGTCACCTGAACCATCTACTACCCAAAGATAAGAAGATTCTCACTACTGTAGTCAACTTATGAACCAGAAACTTGGTTATCAGACAACGGGTAGAAGACTTCCAACTGGGGATTGAGAGCTACCAGACTCAGCTAAACCTCACCAAACCGCGATGGGATGCAACTGGCTTTGAGTACAAGCATAATTTCACAGTAATTGACTCTCTAAGAGCCGTCACATTTCGAGATAAATATGGGGTTCAGATGATCATGCGCTTCAATGAGATCCACAACTTTAGTGACGGCACTCTGTAGCAGATTGATGAGGCACTGGACTACAGGGTCAAGGAATTCAAGGTTAACAGGATGAATCCAGGCTTGAACACACGGTTTTGGTCAACGAAAGATGTCGATAGAACAAGGAGTTCATGTTTGCCATTCAGAAATGGCTTAAGACAAGGAGGATCTTCCGTAACCTGGAAAGGTTTGTTGGTGGGCGAATAAGAGAAGGGGACTACAGACTTCTGCAGAGAACCGAATGATCACATAATCTCTGCAATCAAGGTCCATCTCTTATGGTATATATATATTTATATATGTGGTTGTAATATGTACATTATTAAGTAGTGCCTAAGATGTGTTATTGTGTTAGTATACAGCTTTATGAGTTTGTGTCAAATTTGAAACCCTTAGAACAAACTCTTCATAACTGACACAAACTATGTCCCTCACTAATTGAGGGGGAGCATGAATATGTTCCATTATCGGCTTGTATAAATCAGACATATTTTCTCCCAAATTTTCCTAACTTAAATCAATTGAGATCCAAAATCTCAACGGGTTTGAAATTTTTGATCGGGGGAGAGAATGCGATTTAAATATGAAAATCTGATAAAAAAATGTGATCTTTTGGACTCAAAAGTATGCTCTCCCGTATGTGCTAAAATCTTTCGAATGTCGATGCACATATTGAGGGGGAGCGAATGGTGTATTATGGCTATTGTAGAAATACCAAAGACCGACCATGTAATTACTTTATCGGAGTTATAAGGATGGTAAGGTTAGGTACTAGTTCCCACAATCCCGCCAGAGCCAGAGGGATCTACCCAGGGATAATCCACTAGTTAGTGTAGTAGTCCTTAGGTATGATTACAAAAGGAGTAATGTGAGAATACGGGAATAGTGCGGACTAAGATGGAGCTAGTACTGGAACATACCCAACAAGGTACTAGTAATGAAGTCTCGGTAAGCGCTGAAGGGGTTGAAGAATTAAAAAGAAATGTTAAGATAAAGGGTGAAAAGAAAGCAGCCCTCTTTAAACATTAGGCAGAAACTGGGTCACTACATATGCTGTCAGATTCAAATGGTTGATTGCTGACATTGAAGACAAGTATCATGGACCCGGTGATACGTTGCACAACCCCCCCTAGCCACTCAAGATCCCTCAAAGGATTCTTGTTTTATTTCTCATGGAGATCAATACATTTCTATCGTCTCTCTCACTCCGAGTTAGATGATATTGAAAAGGTGGCAGTCTGCTCCAGCCTCCGACTACTAAAACCAAAAGTGCACTATAGAGTCTAGAGCCATGAGATCATCCATAAATCTCGCTAAGACACTAATACAAACTATGCTTGCTTATCACACACTATGAATAAACCAAGGTAAGAACTTAAGATTCTTACGAATTATCCGTCGTTGTATTGCCAGAACATCCAAGTGATACAAAAGTACTCACAATGAAGATGGAAATCCTTCTAGAGCCAACATCTAACAAGCTCTTGGTAGGTGACATGTAAGATCCACTATGGATTAAACTTGTGACAAACGGAAAGCAACGATGGTGCGATTCTTTATGAATCAAACTTTCCAGGCATGAAATGGCCAATAGTGTTTGAAAACCTTCGATGTTCCCACACTGAGTTTCATATGCACATTGACTATGTATATCTTTCAAAACAAATGTGTTTCTGATGAAATTTGATTTTGTGCTATAAAACACTCTTGATGTGTCACAAAAATACTTTCTCAAGTGATTCGTCAATTGATTTTCAAATCAATTTTTCTCATCAATCGGTAAGACAGTAACTAACTGATTCACTCTTATCATGTTGTCTGCTTTAAGACATTTCGATAAAGAGAACAGGCAAGTATGGTGATTCTGATGGTTGTACATTAGATGATCCGATACTTATACTGGAAATCCTGTCAAGGAGATTCTTCTTAAGATGAATCTACCTGATCACAGGTCGGTCCTCACGGATTAGGAGGTTAATCCAACCAGACTCGGGCGAATGACAAAGCCATATTCGTCCACAAGCTTTATTGGTAACTGTTTTATTACAGGTTCACGTAAAGATGGAGATGGAGATACCTCGTTCTAGTGGAGTCAATTCACAACCCCATGCTCACACTTAATGTTACTAATCAAAGACATCATGACAAATGAAATACCTACAACACAGCTTTCGCAACTCTGATGAGAATTATCATGATCCAGAAAAGTGTGAGCATGAGGGTCTGAATGTCACAACATCACAGGAAGGCAATACTCCACAACAAGGAGGATTAAGATATTTATTGTAGATGATGATCTCAAAGAAAGCTCAAAGATTACACAAGTCTAAGGAACAAAGCTCAAAGATCACTACTTGCAGTACAGAGACTAATCTTGAAGAATCAAGAGACTACGAGCCAGAGTCAAAGATTAATTCAAAGATAGCTAGGATTCAATTTGTATTTTCTGGGGTGACCTCCCTTAGGGGGAGATTGTTAGGATTATGAAAATCCATGTAAAAGAATCGGTCACCCCGTGTAATGTCTAGCATAGGTTAGCTCGTAGCCTTAATATTAATCGTTTAATTACCGTATGACTTATGGTGTTGGGCCGGGTCTTTACCCACATGTTAGCCCACTCCATAGCCCACTTAGGGGCACTAAACAAATATATTTATACCTCCTTTCTAGCCATGGGAAAGGGTTGGTTGTTCATTTGATAATACACTCACTAAAGGTGTTTTTCTCTCACTAGTATTCTTCATTTCTCTCTCTAGAAATCGGCCAACCCTCTAATCCTACCTTGTGTTATGATATCCAATATACTACATGCATGACCACATCCGTGAGTTCCTCGCAATCTGCGACATGTTCAAATATGGTGAAACTCAAAGCGAAGCTGTTAAGCTTTTGGTTTTTCCCTTTTCCTTATGCGATAAAGCTAAAACATGGTTTATTAAACTTAATGAAGAGTCTCTAACATCATGGGAACAAATGAGAAAATCTTTTATAAATAGATTTTTTCCACCTTCGTTATTTAACCGTTTTTTGCTTCAAATTAGAAATTTCTCTCAAAACATATGTGAAAGTCTAACCGACGTTTGGTTAAGACTGAAGAATATGCTTCGAAAATGCCATGGGCACGGTCTAACCAAAGGAGCAATTATTCAAATATTCTATCACGGTCTAGACGAACCCACTCAAGGAATGTTGAACGAAACAGTAGGAGGGATCTTTGATTCGTTAAAATCAACACACGTAAAAATAAAATATAATATAATATGAAATTCCCAAACTATCCTTGAGGACAAAGGTAGTTAGAAAAATCACACGATAATATATAATAATATAATACGTATATTAACCAGGAAGTATGATTCCCGGGTCGTTATTCCCCAACGATTTATGAAATTGAGACCACGTTTGTTGTTCGGACAATGATTTGAATTGGTAACAAAGATTGATTTGATTATCTATTTCTACAACAATTAAAATAAGCAAAAGAAAACAATTAAGCACGAAAACAAATAACGGGTACGAAGAAAACACGACAAATAAGCAACTATACTAAATTTTTAGCCTATGAATGCAAATTTAATATCTAAACCCAAATTAAGACAAAGTAAAATTTTAAGGTAAAGGAAATTATTTTTTTTATTATTTTTGAAATTTTTTTTATGAATTAAAAGCTAAATTAATGATTAAAAATCCTAGAAAATAAAAAATTAAGTCCTAAAAATTCTAAAAAATGATTCTAGAAAAATCAAAGGAATGATAAAAACTCAAAAAACTATTTTTAACTATTTTTTATAATAAAATCCTATTTTATAAAAACTAAATTAAAAACTTAAAAATGAAATTAAAAATCTAAAAATGACAAAAATGATTTTAATGCATGTAAACCTTAAAGTAATTATTCTAAATCAAAAAACTATTTTTTTGTATTTTAAAAAATTATTTTTCTATTTTTTATTGATTTTAGAAATTTTTAAACTAAGAAAAATAATAAAAATTAAACAATTAATGCGAAAAATACAAAAAAATCACAAAAAGTACCTAATGATGCCAGGAATCTAAGAAAAATAAAAGCAGAAGCCCAGCTTATCTAATAAGCTGGGAAAAAGCTATACTAAGCTATGGCTTATTATAAGGCTTTAAGAGCAAAAAGTTTTTAAGAATAAAGTGGAAACAAAAGCTCACGGATGAGCTATTGAAGCACAATGGTAAGATTATGGGTGTGTATGCAAGAGGTCGTGGGTTCGAGTCCCAGGCTCAACTTTTTGCTTTTTGCAATTTTTATATTTTTGAAAAAGTTTTTAAAAACAAAGTTGTAGAAAAGATGAAATTAAGCAATTTTAATAAAAGCAACTTTTTATGAAAAGCCCTAAATAAGCTAGAAAAGAGCAAAATAATAAGAGAAAAAATGCCTAAATAACCACAACAGTACTAACTTCAGAGTTAGTACTGCTAGCTTTGAACTTATTACTGCTAGTCTAAGTAAACTAAATAAGCATTAATGCAGACCTAATTCAGATAAGCACATTAACTTTTTAAGTTAAAATGAAACCTAAGCTGTCTATATTAACTTAAAAACTACTTGTGCAAAGGAAATTGAAAGCTAAAAACTACTTTTACTTACTA